>AP028428.1:705912-800000 GCA_036509395.1 Antheraea yamamai
AATCATTAAAATCGTTTCATAATTGACAGAGATATCGATTAACATACATAAAAAAAAATTACATACAACCGAATGTAGTAACCTCCTCCTTTTTCGAAGTCCGCTAAAAAGAAAGTTTCAAACAAATGTAACACAAGTCAAAATGAACTATATAAAGCATTTGAAGCATGAAATTCAATCCCCCTAGAAAAATGTGTAAAATTAATTCCATCAATGGCACACCTTGCAGTGCTTCGCCGCGAAAAATACAAAAATACGTCTCCGTAAATAACAGCTCATTTGCATGAGCTCATTTTCATTTGTAAGTGATGGGAGTAATTTATTGCTTTGCTCGTTTTATCGTAAGTATTAGATAATATTTTGAACATTTGTGACTTTATTACTAGGTGTCATGGTTGTAATTTGGTTAAACTTAAACTGTTTTAAAACTTTTTTTCTCCCTGTCTTAATAAACAAATAGCTACATAAGTATATATTTACGTGGACAGCATTTAGCTTCGATTTTGTATGTGACCCTTTATCTAGTTGTTGTTGATGGAAGGGATACACCATTAAATATTAATTATAACTATTGGTAAGCTGCGGATAGTAGCTATTTCATTCTTCTCGATTCCAAATCACTTTTCGACAGCCATATTGACAATCTTGTACAAAAAGCCTTCAGGGCGCTAGGGTTTGTCATGCGAAACGCTAAATACTTTAATAACATAAAGACCTTATAGATATTATATTGTGCTTATGTTCGTAGTAGCTTAGAATATGCATCGCAAATCTGGAATCCTAGATACCATTTATATGTAAATCGTTTAGAAAATATCCAGAGAAAATTCATTAAATATCTATGTTATTGTTTACATGATACCTACGATCCTAATAATTACAGTGAACTTTGTAGTAAGCACCATTTGTTGCCTCTTGAGAAGCGACGAGAAATAGAAGATATAACATACCTGCTCAAAATTACTACTAATATTGTAGATTGTCCCGAACTTCTAACGAAATTATTTATTAATGTTCCGACCAAACGTCTACGTACAAACCCCCCTCTGTCGCTGCCCACTGTTTCCACAAATTACCGGCAGAATTCATATTTATGGCGAGCTGGTCACTCCTTCAACACTATGAGAGAGATAGGTGATTTTGACCTATTTAATACTACCGTAAATAAAGCGATATCGTTTTTAACAAGGACGTTCTTTAATGATGGCGATTGCAAATAGTAATAGACTGTTAATATTCTTGAATATCTTCTTTTATTATAATGTTTACCTAATACCATATAATGCAAGTGATTGTATTCTGTTTTATATCAGCGAAGACTTATAAATGGCTTGATGTTTTCTGTTCTAATAACTATGTATTGTATATTATAGCTGTTAGTTTTCCTAATAAATAAATAAATAAATAACAATACTAATTACTAATACTTAAAAATATTGTTTTTTTTTTACTTTTTTGTTGTTGTTTCTAATTAGTTGACCATTATTGTTGATACCTTAAAACTGATTTAAATGTTTGTCCCTAATGTGATATTGAAACTGCACTTGTGTAGTGGGATTTATATTGTTTTTGTAATGAATGATAAATAGTTAAACATATTGTTGTCCTATTTATTATTTAATTTCAAAAAACGATCGCAGTGAAGTATCTTACATACTGTCAAGGACTGTTGGTAGTGTTTCCAATTATACGACCACCACTGTGTGTATATATATGTACTACTTTGCTTTATATGTTATATACTGAATTAGTAAAGTAAGAAATTTCAAAACCTAAAAGTAGACCATCTACTTGTTTTCTGGTAAAACCAGCTTGAGGTATTCTGGTTTAGAAATTCAAAAGAATCTTTTTTTTTTTGCATAACTTAACCCTCTGAGAAAATATTTCCAAGAAAATTATATCTAACATGGGAATATTAATTGGCCAAGAATCCCACATATTCACCAACAATAGTCAATAGTCAATTCAAGTCTGAATTGGTCAGTTTGAGATGATGAGCTTCCTGATGCTCTATAACATACCGTCCACAATCTGCACTACAAACACTGCTTACTAACTACTAAAACCCTATTACTACTACTTTAAACCCTTTAGTTATGTTTCAGACTCCAAGTATAGTCAAATACATTCATGTAGATTACACAATAGAGAGAATACCACAACAGCATTACATGTTTTGAAAGCTACAGCAACTGTTTTATATAAACTGTATAATGCAGCCATACAAACAAAAACATATAGGACTAGACATGATGCAATTGCTATTATCTAAAGTACTAAACCTCCAAGAACTGATGAATGAACATCTCCATGGCCTTAACTCGTGCATAGTATCCGCGATTGATCTCTGGTGGCTTGCGGTCCACACGCTTAGCAAAATATTGGATGTAGTCATCCTTCCAATAGCCCAGCTCGACGGCGGAGCGCTTACATTCCGTCGCCTCCGTGTTCGTCGCTATGATCGCCTCGTCCTCCGCCTTCCATGATATTATGTTGTCCATCACGACGACTCGCTTTGTTATGTGCCCCAGTTGTATCACAGCATTACTCACCCAACAATTGATCGTTAGTAATTTTTCGTCTTTTATTATACTGGAGATTATAATTCAATAAAAATATTTATTTCGATCCACTGACACCGATGACATTGATAATTACACTTCACAGATTGAAAAAAATAAAGTCACAGACTATTACGAGGATACTACGTATAAGAAAATGTTACAGAATAGTTTTAAAAACGATTATTAATAAGTTGGAAACTGTTCCATGTTTGAGTAAATTGTAAATTATTTTATAGCTTTATTTTTACCTAAACAGTAAACATCGAATCATGATAATATAGTACCAGAGAGATCCACTGCATCGATTCGTTATGGAATAGCGATTTCCTTGGTCTAAAAATCGATTATTGAATAATCAATTTCAAGTCGACGGTATCCTTAGCCCAAACCATGGATAATACATATATATACTGAAAGCCCAAACTGACTCGGCTATATTTACTTGTACGACTAATAGTCTGTGGCTATATTCAGAGCCAGAGCACAGATTTCTACATTAGTATATTATCTATGAGCACAGAATAATATTACGCTTAGCGCAGAGCCAGAGTGTCTATAAGGCTCTTTGCTATAAGGATTGACGGCAAAGAGTACTATCCGTAAAAAGGAAAATTGACGTCTGGAGACTTTTTTATTTCTGAAACGGCAACACTGGGTTATACGGAGTTTTGTTATGTCTGCTCGTATTTTTCGTTTGTTTTATGATTATTTGTTTGTCGTATTGTATAAAAGCGAAGTAGGTGCATAAAAAATTATCTATTGTATTGTGAAGCAAGGCAAGCATGTCACCGAATGTAAATTTACCAATAGTATTGGTGAGTGCTGCCAACAAATCTGCTGCAGCGAAGATAATTTCAGGTACCTACATAATGATTTTGTAGTAATAAATAACTTTGCGTCTCTCCATTATTCATATGATGATTCCAGAATGTGGAACGTATTGTACAGTCTTTTCTATAAACTTCATAGTACATTTGTTTTTGTAACACATACTGTGGATTTTTTTTCCCAATATGTTATTTATGTAAACGGCATATTTCCACAATTATATTTTAAGCATTCTTAAGATTCGCTATTTGGTTAATGTACATGTATCTTCCAGATATCGTTAACAATGTGGTCACTGAGATGCAATACAATGAAAATAATTCACTACAGAAAATTTGGAGGATAGCAAACAAATATTATACAGCAGATGTGTGCTTGAGGCCATTCACTGATGATGAACCCACATTACTAGAACTAGACAACATAGAAGCTCACATTGTTTACCTCTCAGAAGATGAAGTATGAATCTGAATTACCCATAAGAACTCTTTCAAATTTTGTTTCTTGTGGTTTCTGTATGGTCATAATTCATAATAAATTGTAATAAAAATTATGTTTTCAAGCCCTGGGTTATCATTATATGCTTAAGGCAATAGGGTGGAACTTGGGTGATAAGATATGTAATTATAATATGTCACAGTGTGCAGGGTCTGATGAGAGTATAGTTGAGGTTTGTGAAGCAAGAGTGCAACATGCAGGAACTGCAGGACAAGAGGCTGATGTACGTCTCGTGGTAGCTGAGTGCAGTGTGCTCCCGGACCCACTTGTCATGGCTACAACACGGCTACATCTCGAATTAGTATCACTCTATTTTGATCCCACTCAGCAAGATAGTGAAGGGAACGATGTGGAAGATTATGGTCTGAACCGAGTGCGAGCTGCACTACATGCACACAAGTGGAGTGGCCTGAAGCTCGCTGCAGCCGTACCTCCACCCCTGATAGCTTATAGAGGTAACATTCATAATAGTTTTTATGCTGTGTCATTTTGATCAAAACATTCCAAATTATAAATAAGTTATATACTAAAATAAAAAATTGCAACCAGATACAATTATCATTAAGTTAATTCCCTTTATACAACAATATAGTTTATTTTAAATATGTTTATAAAAATCTTGAGTCCCAGACACTCCACCACAGTAACATAATGTAATACATAATAACATTATTTGTACCCCAGAAATTGTTGTAAATTTTGATTTTATAATATGTTCATCATAAGACACTTTTTTTTTTTTTTCTTCGAACTGACTACGCTATTGACCAAGCAAGGTCTTAACAGCTTCACCGGACTACTAAGGCGAGCGCTTAAGGCACTCAGCCGATTTTATTTTGACAACTAGCTCAAGGGCGCGCGGCACACCTCGGCTTTGGCTGTTGCCTGATACATGCAGTTCGCGACCTATGTGAGCTAACCTAAGCTAAGCTAACAATTCATACATATATGAGTTGTTGAAACATATATGTGTACCAAGCATACATACCTCAACAACTCTTATATATATTTCGTATCGGGTAATTTTCTAAACTATTTCAGATTGATAAGGGAAAAAAGATAAGACCCTTCCACTTGCATGTGTAAGCGTGTATGCGTGCACGTGTGTGGAGGTGATATGTGTAATGTTGTCGCAGTGATGTAAGATTTTGTGTCACTGTATCGCGCGAGCAGCGTACTCAAGGGCTCCACGCCGAGGGAACGGACCTAGGCTTGAGCAGCTGCCGAGGGGGGCCTAGTCTGGTGTGCGGGAGCGAAATTTATCCCTAGACCACGGCGGCGTGATCTGTGGTTACGCGGGCGTGGGCGTGAGCACGCTCTGTTTGGAGAGACAGGCTGGTACTGATCGTTCACTGCCGTTATTTCATCGGGAGGGTCGGTAAAAATATGTCGCGGTCGTCTTTTACAACGCGCAGCGTTTGGTACGGGTTTGTATTTTGCGGCGGATACCACTAACGGACTGGGATGATTCGCGGCTTTTTCAAAATAACTAATCGTAAGTGATTTTACGTACGCCCAGATGGAAGGCATCTCTAGGTCCCTATGTAGATCAACTCTCCGGATGTACCACGGGGCACTGGTCACTTTACGTAAAACGCGGTTTTGAAGAACCTGCAACTTATGAAAATTATCTTTTGACATATGCGTAAAAACGGGACTGCTATATGTCATCACGGGACGGATACACGTCTTATACAAAGTGAGCTTGTGTCTGAGGGACATCTTACTCCTATAACAAAGCAACGGATGGAGGCGCCCCAAGACCATAGCGGCTTTGTTTCGCACTCTATCTATATGTGACTCGAAATTTAAATGTTTATCTAATGTAACACCGAGATATTTGACCTCGTCGGCCCAAGGTATATCGGTTCCGTATAGCCTGATGGGCTCGAGATTATTACTACGTCGTAAAGGATCGAAGAGTATCGCGGCACTCTTATCAGGATTAACTTCTATGCGCCATCGACGAAACCATTTACCGAGTGTGAAAACGGCCTTTTCGATGCGCTTCCTAAGAAAGTCCGACCGCAAGCTGGAAGTGTAAATAACGGTATCGTCAGCATAGCAACCTACTTCGACCCGTTTAGACCGAGGTAGGTCACTGATGAACAGATTGAAGAGCGAGGGCGCGAGTATGGAGCCCTGTGGCACACCTGAGCGTATCGGGTGGGGCAGGGATAGTTCCCCATCCACTCTAAAGCGGAAAGTCCTATCAGTGAGATAATCGTGGATAATATGAATTAACTTATCGGGTACGTGAGATTTGCATAATTTATGGATGAGCCCTCCATGCCAGACCTTATCGAAGGCTTTGGCGACATCGAAGAAGACTGCAATTGTGCGTTTCGGTTTACGTTTCGGGTCGGCATTAAAATTAGAGAAAATGTACTCCGTGAGGCGGTGTACTTGATTCGTGCAAGAGTGTTCGGCGCGAAATCCGAACTGCTCAGGTGGTATTAATTTTAAATCTGTAATCGAAACCTGGAGACGGTTCAGAAGGAGCCGCTCGTATAATTTACCTAATGTATCTAACAGGCTAATCGGGCGATAGCTATCGGGAAGCGTAGCTTTTTTGCCGGGCTTGTGTATGCCTATCACTACGGCCTTCTTCCAGGCGGCTGGAAAGTGGCCCTGGGACATGGCCGCATTGAAGATGCAGACCAATAGAGCTATGATGTGATCGGGAAGGAGTCTCAATACCTCGTTCCTGATTCCATCGGGACCTGGGGACTTCCTAAGCTTGAGACGCTGGATGGCGGTCGAAACTTCATCGAAAGTTATTGAGGTTAGGGTATCCACGGGAGGGGACGCTAGTGCATGCTCTACCGACAATTCGATCGACCTAATATGGATAGGGTCAGTGTTATCAGTGTTTGGTGAACACTGTGTTTCTAAACTCGCGGCAAGACATTCCGCTTTATCTATGCTATCGAACGCAGGAGGCAATCCGGGACCTCTATCGAGAGGAGGCATCGGAGTAGTGAGATCCGACTTTAAAGTTCGCGAGAGTTTCCAGTACGACAGGTGGGACGGCCGGAGATTCTCCAGAAGTCTGTCCCACCTGTCGCCCCGAATCTCAGAGATACGAGATTTGACTATTTTACGTAACAAGCGTAAACGGTCGCGATTTTCTGCAGACGGGTAAGCGTCGTGAGCTCGAGTCGCGGCGTTCTTTTCCGTAATCAACGCTCTCACGTCGTCAGGGAGTATAAAACGGCGATCATTCGCCGCTTGTACCTCTTTCGAGGTCTCTCTGACGGCGGTCTGGAGATAATCGACCAGGGAATCGATAGGCGAATCCGCGTCGGCTTTAGACACCAACACGTCCGGAATCCTGTCTAAATTGCTAGACGAAGGATTTTCTTTAAAATAACGAGCGAGTTTCGCGTAATCAGCCACCCTAACCGACGGAGGGGTGAAGTCTGAGTTAAAACCTAACTGTAACACGACCGGGCGATGGTCTGAATCAAGTTCGTGTACGACTTGTATGAGTCGTACCCGAAGCGTGATATTTTTTAACAAAGCTATGTCTAAAACTGACGGACGACAGTTATCCTGATAATGGGTGGGTTCCAGAGGGGCTATGACGTCAAATGCGAGAACCCTACCTAGTTTGTCGAGTATCCTCCCGTTACGAGAGGTTCTCGGACTATTCCAGATAACGTTCCCGCAGTTGAGGTCCCCTGCTATAATAACTGAGTCTCCTAAATTAAGCAACGCTCGCAAATCGGTTTGTAACAACTCTTTATTCGGTGAGAGGTACGCGGACACTAATACAATGGACGGATGACCGGTCATACCTATCGTACACACTGACACTTCCATATTGGTCAAAGCGGGCGGATCTATCGGCATGCAATATAACGAACGCCTATAGTAAATTAAGGTGCCGCCCCCGCGGGCGACACGATCATTTCTAACTATATTATAATTCGCGATTCTAGGATTACGCATTTTAGGTTTTAGAAGCGTCTCCTGGACGAGGAGAACGTCAATCTGTCTATCGCGCAAAAAGGCAGCTACTAAATCGCGCTGTGTCCTAAGAGATCTCGCGTTAAAAAACGAAAGAGATAGACCGCGCGGTTTTATCCTATTCATAGCCGCGAATGTTATTTAAAATCTAAATCTTGTGTGGATCGGGAGAGGCGCTGCAACGTTGCAGCGATGCCTCTGTATTGCGCGAGCACGTCGAGCCGGCCCAAGCCTGTCTCGGCCTTAAGGGCCTCGCGGAATGCAAGAACCTCCTGGAGGTCGTGCTCTTGGAGTAACTGGTAGACCCAGTCCACCGCGGAGAGCTCCGTAGAGTGGGCGGGAGCGGCGCGCGCCGGCCGCGCCTGTGGTGGGCGAGCCTGGGGCTTGGGAGCCTCAGGCTGGGGTCGGGGGGCCCAGGGGCCCAGAGGGGCCCGTCCGGGTTGTGGTGCGCGCGGCACAGAAGGTGGCACACGCGTAGTGGACGCGGGCGCTACCGGGGCACGAGAGGCACCCGGCAGGCTGGGGAAGGCATCCACGGACATGAGAGGTGGAGGCGGAGGGCGGGCGGTGGCCGCAGGTGCCCTGGACGCCTGTCGCGCCTGTCGGGGGCGTTGTGTGCGCGGTGCACGGGGACAGCCGCGATAGTTCGCGGGGTGACCCGCGTTACCGCACAACACGCAACTTGGAGGTTCCGGAGTGCTGGGCGTGCGCCCGCACTCCTTCGTGGAGTGATCGCCCAGGCACTTGACGCACCTAGGGCGGAGGTGACAGTTACGCGCCGAGTGGCCGTAACTCTGGCAGTTATGACACTGCGACGGAGTATTAGTTTTACGCGGGGGCTCAACAGTGATGCCGCTGAGGCCGCAGACGGAGGTGAGGTTAAAAATAGACTTACCCTCTACTGTACGGTCGAGGAGGACCAAGACCATATTATAGGGGGCGCGGGTGCGTGGGTGGTACATCCGGTGTACCTCCCGGACTGGGAAATCACCCTCCTTAAGGGAGGCGGTGACGTCATCAATCGAGATCTCGGCTGGGACACGACGAAGTACTACTCGGAGGAGGCGTTCCTCCTCGAGAGCAAACGTGAAATACGCTAACTTAGATTCCCGAAGGAATCTAGTTAAATTGCGAAAATCTGTACTGGTGGGGACCTTAACCTGAATGCCCGCCGGAGTGTTGAGGGCGGACGTATAATTGATTTTTTGACTATTAAGCCTAGTGGAGATTGACGTCCACTGGGACTTATCCTGTATTGTAACAGGTGGCGGTGGGCGTGGCTTCTTTGCCTGAGGCTCTACGGAACCCTTCACTTCGCTCTGAGGGAGCGAGACAGCGACAGAGTTGGCTCCGCTCGCACGTGTTCTCGCGACTGCCGGTATAGCCGCGTGTTTAAGCACCCGAGCGTCATCTGACGATTTTTCGGTACGGACTACCTTATCTTTATGTCCGGAACCCGAGTCGGACCCGGAGTCCGGTGAGCGCGCACCGCGAGTGCGTTTCGAGTGAGCGACGGTCTTGTAACCGTCACTGTCGTGCGCAGAGGGCGCAGAGGTCGCGGATGACGCGGGGATCGCGATCGACGCGGGGATTACGGTCGGCACGGCGGGCGCCGCCTCATCTAGCTCCATCTCGGAGCCGGCCTCCGAGCTGGAGCTTGACGCGGGAGCAGGTGCTCTATCCACCAGATTCAGCGGCGAATCCGGTGAATCTAATGACGACTCCGAGTCGGACTCGAGAGCCGCAAACGCATTCGACGTGGCCACGCGGGGCACATATTGAACGTCCTTTGTGGACGTGAAACAATGTCGCGCAAGAATAGCGTCGACGGCGTTTTCGTCGACGCCAATAGCTAATAAATCGTCACGGAGTCCTGTAAAAATATTATTGTGGGCCATTCTGTAGCCCAAGGGGGACGCGAACTAACCTCCCTGCCTTAAAGGCAGGGGGGCACGCCAAACGAAAAACTACGGGACTATCCCGAGTCCGGATCAAAAGAGCTGTTTAAAACGAAACAAATTAGGAGAGAAATGTAAATAAATACGTGAGTGAGACAGGGAAAAAATAATATAAGACTACATAAATAAACAAAATGTAAATAAATATATAAAGAAACGAATTGAGAAATACGTAAATATATAGATAAATAAATAAGTAAGTGAGTAAACAAATAATTATATCAAGAAATAAATAAAGCAATAAATAAATAGAAAGGAAAGGTCTCACTCAGTTCTAGGAAACAGAACGCAGGTGTGTAGCACAGGTGTGCGGCGCAGGTGTGCGGCGCAGGTGTGCCGAATCGGAACAATGGAAACGAGCACTCACGAAGTAATAACTGACGTCACTAAATCACGAGTATCGAAATCGCAGAGAGCAACGAGCGCGACGACCGTCTCCCACCGTGGTCGGATCGGAACTCCTCATAAGACACTATATTATAGGTTTTGGTGGTTTTAAAAGCATCTCATCTATTCTGTGCTATAAATAAGAGTGTGCTTACCTTACCCCTTCACATTTCTTATATAGTACTATGCAGGTGCAGAAATTTGATTCTTGGTTGGAAGTGAATTCTTGTGAAATTGATTAACAGTACTTTAAAAAAAAAGTCTAGTCCTAGTTCTTTATGAGGATACTTAATGTGAGTGTGTAATATTAAGGTAGTTTCCTTTGAATTACTTTTTTTATTTTGCTCCTTTAGCAAAATATTGTTGTATTAGGTCTTTACCTATGAAATTGCCGTTTTGTATGAAAAAATTTAAACGAATTTTTTTCATGTATTTTTTATTTGTATTAATCGAAGTAATCACCCATGCAATCAGTGCATCTTTGCCAACGCAGTGGCAGTTTATTGATGCCCTTCTTAAAGAAATCAGCTTGACGGGAGGCAACAAATTCTTCAAAGGCATTTTGTACTGCCTCTCGGGTATTTAATTTTTTTTCCCATTAAGGAGTTATCCAAATTCTGGAAAAAGTAGTAGTCTGTAGGCGCAAGGTCTGGTGAGTAGGGCGGATGACGGAGAACTTCCAACCCCAGTTCTTGCAACTTGGAGACCGTCTGCTGTGCAGTATGAGGTCGCGCGTGGTCGTGCAGGAGCAGCGGAGACGAGCGATTGACCAATGCTGGTTGGAGATGTGCCAGCTTCTCCATCATTATGTTCAGTTCTTCACAGTACACATCTGCAGTAATGCTCACCCCGTTTGGTAAGAAGCTGTGATGAATCACACCGGCGCTAGACCACCAAACAGTGACCATCACTTTTCTAGGGGTAAGTTTTCGTTTAGGGCATTGTTTAGGTGCTGAACCAGGATCCAACCAACTTGCTGAGCGCTTGCGGTTATCAAACAGAATCCATTTTTCATCGCAGGTAACAATGCGGTTCAAAATTCCTTCATTTGTGTGTCTGTTGAGCAGTGCAAGGCACGTCTCGACGCATACTTCGCGCTGGCGATCATTGAGTTCGTGGGGCACCCATTTGTCAAGCTTTTCTACCTTGCCAATTTGACGCAAATGGAGCAATATTGTTTTGACGTTAACGTCGAAAGCTGCTGCTAATTCAGCCGTAGATTGTGTATCATCAGCTTCCACAATCGCCTTTAATTCGTCATTGTCGACCAAAGTCTTCGGACGACCGCGAGGTTCATTTTTCAGGTCGAAATTCCCAGAACGGAAGCGAGCAAACCAATAACAGGTGGTGCGTTGGTTTGTAGTGTTAGCTCCGTAAACGTCGTTGATGTTGCGTGCCGCTTGTGCCGCGTTGCTGCCACGACGGTACTCATATTCCATAACTACTCGAATTTTTAACGTATCTATGATGACAAAAAAGATTGAAATGCGATGAAAATGTAACACTAATCAATAAACAAATGACTACTTTTGGAAAACGAATTCCATGTTTTTTTAAAAAAAATAATTTAAATAATTTAAAAAAATTCTTAGCCAAACAAAAATTATTTTAATTTAAAATGGCCAGTACTGCAGAACGGCAATTTCATAGGTAAAGACCTATTATATACTAAAAAGAATCCCTCGAAATTTAATCCCTTGACTTTTAACTACTTCTCTTTAATTTCAAAGTTTCATAGTTTCTTTTCATAGTTTTTTTTTTACATTTCCTATAACTTCGTATTTGCATTTTCTGGTGAAATGGCCAACTCAAATTAAATATAAGCCCTCAAATGTTCTTGGATTTTATATTTTAAGTATATGAGGCAATTATTACTAGAGTACAGTGAAAGCTCCTTATTCGCTCTTCCTTCATTCATTCACTATTTTAAAAAATGCGGCCCAATTCCTATATTCGCAGCTAAAGATTTTTGCTTCGCGGATCTAATCGGTACATACATATTAATTTAAAAAGGATTAGGTATCCTCTGTAAAGGGGTCGTCAAATAGACTAATAAAAAAATAAAATAGTTCTTATACAACCACGCAATCTGTGCAAATTTAAACTATAACTGCAAACCGTGCCGAAAATGCGAATGGAATAGGACGAGATGGGTTTGAACAGATAGAATCAAGAGACATTCAGGAGTTGCTTGAATTGCAAGATTAAGATTTGACTGAAGCCGACTTGGAGGAAATGTTAAATTCACAGCCCACTGAGGAAGAGGCTTCAACAAGCACTGGAAACATGACATTTAATTTGAAAAATCTTAGTGAAGGTTTAAGAATGGCAAATGAGCTTTGTGATTTCCTTATGAAAATTGATCCATCTATGAAACGAAGTATTATTTTTAAGAGGCAAATTGATAATGCCACTGTTGAATATCAGTCTGAATTGAAGGAGCTTTTAAGAACTGCCAAGCAAGAAAAAAATACAAAATTCTTTAAACCATTGCCAAAGCCTGAAGATATTAATTAATCAATATGGTCAAACACTTCAATTAAATTGATTTGTTTATATATTTGTTTTCTTTTATTTTTTCACCTAGGAACGTATCCCCTATAATCCCATATAAATTACCTGATACATATTGATGAACATATTCCCCGCGAATAAAGAGCTTTTACTGTATAAAGAAGTGAAATAAAGAAAATTGTTGTTCAAAATAAATCAGCCTAATATAAAACATACATGTACTTAAATACCATTGATTGTCTTCTAGCACTAGATGTGCCACTGCGAATAGTTGAAATAGGCTTACGCGCGTGACACTGTCTGTCCGCAGAGGGCTCGGACGCGGAGACGTCGTCGGGCGGGGAGGGGGAGGGGGAGGGGGAGGAGGAGGCGGAGGCGGTGGAGCGCGCGGAGGCGTTCGCGGGGGCGCTGGAGGCGCTGCGGGGGGCGGCGCTGCAGTGCGCGGGGGAGGGGGGGGCGGAGCGCTCGCGGCGCGCGGGGGCGCTGCTCGCCGCGTTCCGGCGCGCGCTCGGCGACCACCTCGACGCTTGTTGATACCTTTCCTCTCCTCTTTCCCACACGCTGTCAATATATTTATTCCGCTTGAGTTATCGTTTCATTGGCACCGCTGTACTAGTTGTTTAAGTGTCTGCTTAAAGAGCCCAGCGAAGTTGTAAAAAGGACAGCGAGGCCAACAGTGTTAGTTCTAAAAAAGATTTTCCACAGTGGCACGATCACACCGTTCAAACTGATCATTCCACACTAAAGAGAATAAACTACTACAATATAGTAACTGTCTGCTAAGTTTCCGATTCCGAATAAACTAAATTTTCAAAAAAAAGTATTAACCGACTTCAATATCAATCAAAAGCCCATAAGGCACTAAAAAGCGGAAAATAAATAGTTTATCAAATTAACCAAATTAAATAAAACATATGAATATGTGTGCTACCTAGAGATGTATTGGAAGTCGGTGCCAACCGAAATTTCAAATTTGTTCCAGGTAGAAATGTATTACAGAGACGCGAGAGTGGACTTAAACTTTGTACCTATGTAGATGATATGATTTTCGGTTCGCACCGACTTCCAATACATCTCTAGGTAGCACACATATTCATATGTTTTATTTAATTTGGTTAATTTGATAAACTATTTATTTTCCGCTTTTTAGTGCCTTATGGGTTTTTGATTGATATTGAAGTCGGTTAATACTTTTTTTTGAAAATTTACTTTATTTTTCCATTTTTAGTGTACATAAATATATTTTACTAGCAGTGCCCGCGAACTCCGTTCCGCCTTAAGTATATTAAAATATGTGCATTTTTGCGGTATGGTATCTATCGGTATAGTATGCGATATGGTTTCAATTGGTTTTACAATAAGTAACGTTTGGTACGAACGCAACCTTATCAATAATCCGCGATAGTTTCTACCACCAACTCGGCTACCATCGCTTCACACATAATACACCTTAAGTAATGTAATTACAATGCTTGCCTCATGTTGAAACACAGCAACGAACATAAGCACAATAGGCTCCTAAGAATTGAAGAGTTTTTTTTAAATTTGGTGGCAAACGAACATACGGGTCACCTGATGGTAAGTGATCACGGCCGCCCATGGACACCTGCGACACGAGAGGAAACACAGATGCGTTGCCGGCCCTTAAGAAAGGAGTAGGCTCGTTTCTTGAAATTTTCTTACTTTGTCACGGATCCCATAATCAGAACCTAACCAAACTCTCATCAAACTACCCTTGAAGTACGTCCTTTCCAGTAAAAAATGAATCATCGAAATCGGTTAGCGTGATATTGAGTTATTAGTCTATTTGTCGTGTACATACTTAATGCAAATTTAAAACTTATACGGTTTTGCATTTTCTTACTTTGTCACGGATCCCATAATCAGAACCTAACCAAACTCTCATGAAACTACCCTTGAAGTACGTCCTTTCCAGTAAAAAATGAATCATCGAAATCGGTTAGCGTGATATTGAGTTATTCGTCTATTTGTCGTGTACATACCTAATGCAAATTTAAAACTTATACGGTTTTGCACTGGATGCCGTTGTCGGAACTAGACCAAATTAAAATGGGACCACACGGGAAGTACCAGCTTCCAAATAAAAAAAGAATAATCAAAATCGGTTCATCCAGTCTAAAGTTATGAGGTAACAAACATATTAATAACCTCCTCCTTTTTTTGAAGTCGGTTAATAATTATACGCATACGCGGGTATCGGTTAAACTCGAGCCATCTAATAGGGAGGGAGGTAGTCTCCGATAACAACGAAATAATACCGCAGTTTAGTAAAAATATAATGATTTATTAATAAATAACGCAATAGCAGTGCGAGTACTGAGAAACTCTTGTGCGTGTTGGTACAGTCACGCCCCGCGATTCAGGTTCCAACATTGCGCCGGACAACAACCGCATCCGTTCTCTAATCTATTTACATTTGTCTTTTTTTATCACATACGTAATTATATTAGTGAGAAACTAAGACAAATATATTTTAGTACTGTATATGAATACCTATTACGTAGATATACAATGTGTTGCCAAAATTGATTCATTGGATTCCTCGGGCTGAGGGCAAGCCGCGGCACCTCGAGCCCTATTTCTAAGTAGGAATAGGGTTTGTGAATAGAGATCGAAGGACTGCGACGAGACAGAGCCGGCACTCTCAAGTGGAAACGGCGAGGACGGCAACAATCGGATATTATTTAAAATAAATTATGAGGGGCGCATATAATTAAATCGTCTCATTATACGAAGCGATAATTTTTGTTGAATTCTCAAAGATCGAGTTGAGGTTGAGTTGTGCGCTTCGAAAAAAGCTTACGCCCATGAGTGAACTGATAGAGAAGAGCTGGTAATATGAACTAGAGTGAAGCTGGACCCATGTAGCAGCTTTACCTACATTGTATTCCTTGTACATTGTATTATTAATGTTAAAAAAATTCTGAAAATATATTTAACAACATACCTAAAATAAATAACATTGTAAGCCTTCATGTTGTACAGCAGCCACGAGACCGTCTCGACGCACCGTAAACTACCACTGGATTGATATGACGTCATCCAATCAATTTATTTTCCTAATACTAATGAACTATGTAACATCAATAAAAACAAGTGTATACCTACTTAATATAACTCGTAACATCACACATTTACAGTTTAACTGTGACATAAGCACCGACATACCGACAACAAAACTTCCCGTTTCATTTCCTCATTTCATTGCACAATAATAATAATATTTATATGGCGGGTTGCGGCGACGAGTCTTATCTTTTGTATGAAATGCGATGCTGAGGCTAGTAGGTGAAATTTGAAGAATTGTGCTAATACTTTTATAATTTATATACACAGTAACAGTTTAAATAAATAATAGTTTAAAAAACTGAAAAAACACGCTTTCATAAAATATGCGATGCGTCACTGTTAATATCAGCACCTCCAGATATCAGTATTTTTATAAATTTTTTGTCACTTTTTACAAAAATATACATTTATTTCTAATTTACACTATTCTTAATCCAAATTTATTAAATTTTATTTTCTGTTTCTTAGTTGGATTTTTTATGAAAGCGTGTTTTTTTAAAAAAATTTAAACTATTATTTATTTTTCATTTTTTAGTTAAATTTTTTTAACTTTTTTTTTTCGGATTATTGCATTGTCATCGACCTTTGACAGGTGTGCAAAGATTGAATTAAATCTGATCGTTCAAAGTAGGACAAAATCGAGCTCAAAGGGGTCGGTTACAAACATACATACATACAGGTGAAGCTAATAAAAGCGTGTTAAAAAGAGACTGAATTTGTTTCTTCGATACCAAAGTTTTGTATAAACACTACACCAACTCCTTGTGAATTACTCGTTAAACAATTTTACAATAACATAATTATTTTCTAAATCTAGTGTATGGATAGACATACCGCTCACAGCCTTACAATATTATCTATGGTGTGTTTTGTTCATTTACAACAAACCATGATAATACATTCTTCTATTAATACTACAATAAACTCTGCTTATCCACAGTTTCAGTATTCACACCTGAAAATTGCATTATTGACATGTCCAATATGTTTCTAATTAATTTTTATAATAGGTCACAATCATAATAAGCGCCTAAACGGTTATAGAAAAATGAAGTTTTTTGTATCAAAAGCTAATGTTTATTGATAAAAGTCATCACTGTGCAACTTCCGACTTACATAAATACCCCATTACTTGGACTTTCGATATAAACCTCAATGCAATGGAGCGCGGATCGTCTACAGTCAACTCTGTTACATTTATACATTTCACTGACAAGTTTCGAGATTGTTTTGTTCGTGAAGTTAGGACTTACTTAAAGAGAAATAATTTAAATTTTGATGCCCCCAGTCACCCTCGTGAGTTTATTTGAAGCTGCGCTTCCAAAATTATATTAGATAGCCTATTAACAAAGCAAGCAAGTAAAGAAATAATTACTGAATTATGTGAATCTAGATTTATTTTCTGACCTTGGAATGTATTCATGGTATATACAATTCACCATACATAAGGAGAGTTTACTGCATTTGAATAAGTATTGAATGATGGTTATATAGAAGGAAATAAAAACGAACCCTTCTTACTAAAGCAAATATAAAATATGTCTAAATAAATACAATGAATTTATATGTCAATCTCCATATTTTTAGTTTTGTACTTTTTCTTTAGAAAAATACAATATTTTTCATTGTGCAATGAATATTTCATCTTTTTACTCTAAGTAAAGATGGCTACCCTTCATCTAGGTTACTATGCACCAACAAAGAGGCATTGTGAAACCTGATAGTTTCACTAACTTAGTATAAAAATATTAAAATAATCAACAGACACCATTAAACTTAATAAACAACACTGCTAACTATAGCCAGCAATCAAATGTATCTGACAACAGTTCAGTGAACAGATAACTACTCTCACTCTACATTCTGCTCTGTGCTGCTCACTGCACGTCATTCCTTGACATACGCGGAACAGAATGAATAACACTATACTTTTGAACGTGTAACTTAAGAGATAAATATTTGAAATGCAACATAATACTTGTGTATTATAATACTATAGAATTCATCACCGCACTAGATCCCAGAAGGAACACACATTGTGCAGCCGGAGGCGGCCACGGCCACGGTGGTGGTCAGTCCTGTGCATCATCTTGGGGAAGCACCCTGTGTAGCACTTGGGGATGTTGCAATAATGCACTAAAGTACTGTTTGGCGACCCGCGCCAAGTACTGGTGATGGGGAGCCTGCGCGGGCCACCACCCTTCTAAAAACCCGATGTGTCCTCCGCGAGCCGTCACCGCCAGCGCCACGCGCTCCGCCGCCTCCACCTCGCGCACCGGCATCGCGCACAGCGGCTGGAACGGATCATCTGCTGCACATAAACACAACAACGGAACGCGCACATGTCGGAGTTTGTCCCGTAGTGATGCAGCACGGTAGTATGCCTCCACAGAGCCAAACCCAAAGTGCCGTGCTGTGAAAGCTGCATCGAACTGACGAACAGTGCGAGCTTGCTCCACTCCTCTCCAGTCACATGACAGCTCCCGGAGAGCTTCATGTTCTTGTACTGTACGCCTTAGATTACGTGCCATGTGGTATGACAGTGCTGCATTCAGTGGGACTCTCTCCATGCACTCCGCACCTGCACATCAGTACACAGTCTTTAACTCCTTGCCCTTTCACTCTCAACATTTCCACCTACTCACTCACCTTTAACAACATCCAGTGGCGATGACACAACAAGTGCTGCATGAACACGGGAACTCTCTCTGTGCTCGGCCAAGTAGTGTCCCAGGATGAGTCCACCCAGTGACACCCCCACTGCCAGTAATGGGACAGTTTCGAAGCGTGCTTGCACTGCACTTACCACCTCTGCTAGATCTTCATGGCTTACGGCACAGTAGAGACGTGGCGTAGTGAGTGGTAGCCCGCCGAGTCCGCGATTGTTGAACACAACACAGCGAGCGGAAAGCTGACGCGCCGCAGCTGCCAGGCAGCGCACGTAGTCAGCTTGTACATTACCAGTAAGCCCTGGTAGGACCAGCAGTACAGCCCGAGTATCGGCTGCGCTCTCTGGTTCTACCCAGTCCAGTGCAACTTGTCCACCGTCTGAGAGTCGAAACACTTCTCTGCAATGAGACGTAACAGATGAGTATCTTTGACACAATGCTGTGCAAAGACTGGGTAGTGAGGGATCCTACCGTCGGTAGTGCACCGGCGGCAGCAGGCTAGATCGTAACAATGAGCCGAGAACAGTCTGCAGCCGCGACTCCACGCACCACGGTGTAGGCCAGTACAGCTCGCTCAGTAGTGGAACGTTCTCCTCAAGGAAATCGCGAAATTCACCTTTGCGGCAAATTAGAGTCGGTTTCTGCAACAATAAGGCAACACGTCATGATGACTCATAGTGAGTGCGTCTTATGCCCGACCGGCCTGATGGACTTTACCTTGACCGCTTCCAGTAGATAATAGGTTATGTACAATATTGAAAGTGAAACCCCGACCAAGAGCTCTTTCTTTACTTCGATAATATACATGAATAAACCCAGCATATCTACGTGACCAAAACAATTGAAATAAAAAAATTACTACACTAAAGAAATATAAAAAATTAAGTGCACAAAAACTCAACAACAGATATTTCGTTGTCAGACTGACACTAATGACACACAATTTAATGCTCAGCTATGTTATTTTTTTACTTTATTTTTGGCAACCAATCGTTTAGATGTTACTGCCATTGTCAAGTAGTTATTTAAATGTCAATGTTAATGTTCCAATAAGATGGTGGCTTCTTTGTTAGAACTTTCCAGGAAATTTTTGCGTCATCTCAGATTTCATGTTCCGTGGTATTATTTTCCATTCACTTCACTTGTGCTCAATAAACAAACTATATTACATAAAACACCACCCATTTTACACAATATATAGTCAAATAACAATTCAAAATAATAATAACAATTCAATTCAAAAAATTCAACTCCTAAGAGGATGACATATGACGCTTATTTGATTTTCATTGACTTCTCGTCTACATATTTTCAACGACTTTAAACCGAGTTACCGATATTATCAATGTGACTATAGGTTTGCACCAGGGTTCAGCTTTAAGCTTTCGTTTTTATCTTCTTATTATGGATGCGTTAACATTAGACAGACAGGAGAAGGCACCTTGTAGTATGCTGTTTGCTGACGATATTGTTCTTGGCGGTGAAAATGCTGCCGAAGTCCAAAGTAGGTTGGGGAAATGGCGAGAAAAACTGCAGAATATTGTTTGAAGATTAGTTGAACAAGAATTAAACATTTGTTTTGCGAATTCAATGTTCCATCTAGTTGTTTTCTTATAGACTTAAATGGTATATCCTGCTCAGCCTGCTCCAATATCCAGTACCACGGTTCATTGATCCAAAATGACGGCGGCATAGACAAGGATGTGAAGAATAAAATAAATGCTGGGTAGATGAAATGGTGAAAGGTGTCTGGGGTAGTTTGTAAGCCACGAATGCCCTTTAAACACGATGGGAGGGTGTATAAAACTATTATAAGACCAGTCGTGCTGTATGCATCCGAGTGCTGGGTTATGAAAGAGACGGATAAGAGAAAACTACATGTGGCAGACATACGAATGTTAAGGTGGATGTGTGGTGTAACTGCAATCGATAAGATTAAGAAGATGAGAAAGATTAGATCAGATGAAATAGATCAGAGGAAATTTCAAAATAGCATCAGTTACAGAGTAGTTGAGGAATGGCAATGTCATGAGGAAAGATGAAAGTCATGTAACTAGAAAGTTTTAAGTATGAAAGTGGATATATATAAGAGTAGAAGAAGACCGAAACAGGCGTGGATGGATTGTGTGAAAAAAGATATGTATGTAAAGATGTGAATGCTGAGATGAAAATAATAACGGTAAGAATATGATGATGATGCTAAGGCGGCCACGTTACTTATTTAATAGCCGATAGAAACCGTCCTTTTATTTACACTAAAAATGGAAAAATAATAAAAATGGCAATAAGGACCGGCGGTAAAAGTGAAAACCCAAAACAATGAAATAAATGTGTTCTCTTTTGAATTTTTATATTAATTATAGTGTGAATGACAATATTTAAATTTCAGAATTTGTTTATTGAAATTATTAACATTAGTATGGTTTTTGTGGTAGTGTTATGTATACCTATATCTTACTTGTATGTTAGTGGGTATATGTAAATAAAAGTTTTAGTTTGAGAGTCGCCATCTTGCTGTTTACTTCATAGTGGCAGCGGTGGGATTCGAACCCACGCCTCCGAAGAGACTGGTGAAGAGAAAATGCCAATCAATCCTTCAATGCACAGACCTGAGAGGCCAGAATTAAAAGATTATATATTATTACAAATAGGGAAAACGTAGGCAGTGTTAATGACAGCCCTGTAAATTATATATTCTATTCTCCTAATCGATACGAGGCACTACACCGAACGGAAACGGAGCATCTTACGATGCGTGCCGACATGCCTAAGCCATCATACTTGCTCATATAGAAAGAATAGCACAGGTGGCTAAGAAAAGACTGCTACAATACAAAGATTAAATAAAACTATATAAAGTATATTACAAAAACGTACTAGTAAAAAAATTGAGCCGTCACGGGACGCTTGGCAGATTATGCATAAAAGAACAGATTACGACTGGAATCAGTTATGGCATAATGAAAAGATAAAGCATTGCAAATTTGTTCCATAAAATAATTACTGTTTGTTTATTTAATTGTATAAATATTCATTTTTGATGTGAAACATCTATAGGCAAGGTCAAACCTGGTTGTTGGCGACACGGAGGTGGAGGGACGGGTGGCTCCCAAGGTGAGCACCTCTCGCAGGGGGACTTCGAGGCGTGTTAGCCGTAACGTCGGTGCTCGCGGGGTTATGGGGGAGGCCGACGGGTCGTTTGACCGGGCCTTGGCCGGCAATCTGAGTGCGGCAGAGTCGGAGGCGGGTTCCGACGCCGGCTCAGTCGTTGCCTCGGCAGTTGGCTCCAGGGCCAACTCTAAGGCGGGCTCGGCGGTGAGCTCCGAGGCGGAGGCCGACCCCGTAGACATCGAGGACCTGGACGTCTTCACTTTGAAGACGCTGGCGGGGGTCAAGGTGACGGCCATTCTAGAGACCGTCAAAAAGTCAGGGCACCTGTCGGGGCCCTGCATAAAAGTGTTGAAGGGCGCGGCCAAGACCCTGCGGGAGGTGGTAGAGGCGCTGGCGGATCGCACGGAGTCTCAGGAGGTAAGGAAGCTCCAGCGGGACACCAAGAACCTCCGCCGCCAGGTTGAAGACCTCAAGGCGGAGGTTCTGGCCTGGAAGCAGGAGGCCAACGCCAAGAGGCAGATGCCCCCGCCTCCTGCTCCTGCAATGGCACCGACGGAGCCTCCCGCACACCAGTGGGAGGAGGCCCTCGCTGGGGCGGTGTCTCGCCTCGAGCGCTCTCTCCAGACGTCGTTCAGCAACATGCTGAGCGCACGTCTGGAGAGTCTGGAGGGTCGCCTGCTTCCAGAGGCTCCCATTCGCCCGCCTCTGGCGGCAGACAGGAAGAAGGGTGGAGCGGCCAGCGTGGCGAAGACCGCGCCGGCCACGAAGGTGCCTCCGGCCCCTGCAGTTGCCCCGTTGGGGCTCAATTGGGCCGACCTTCCGGCCCCTGCGGCGGCTTCTTCTGAGGCGGGGTGGGCAACCGTGGTGGGCAAGAAAAAGAAGCCTGCCCCGCCAAAGACTGTAGCGGCCGTCGCGGCGCCCCCGAAGGCGCCGACCAAACCACCAGGGCCGAAGCTGCCGTCCGTCCCCCAGTCGGCTGCGGTCATTGTAACATTACAGGGTGCCGCAGCCGAGAGGGGGATCGGCTATAGGGAGGTCCTAGTAAAGGCGCGGGAAACCGTGGCCGTGCCGGACATGGGAGTACAGGAGGTCCGAGTACGGCATACGGCCACGGGTGCCCGAAAAATCGAGCTCCCGGGACAGACAAAGGAGAAGGCTGCCGAACTGGCCCGGGAGCTCGAAGCAGCGCTGGCCAACGTCGCCACAGTCGTCGTCCCGACCAAAAAGGCGGACATCCGAATCGTCGGCTTGGACGATTCGGTGTCCGCCGACGAGATCGAGTCGGTCGTGGCGGCGAAGGCCGGCTGTAAGATGGCCGACCTGAAGGTCGGCGAAATTAAAAGGAATTGGGGGGGCCTCGGAGCGGTCCACGTGACCCTCCCCGCGACGGCAGCTCGGGAGCTTGTCCAGACGGGCAAGCTCCTGATTGGGTGGAGCGTGGTACGCGTCCAGCTGCTGGATGAGAAGCCCATGCGCTGTTATAAGTGCATGGGCTTGGGGCACACCCGCCCCATGTGCCCTTCCTCGTCCATCAGGGGAGACGGGTGCTACCGTTGCGGCGCGGCGGGCCACAAAACGGCCCAATGCAAGGCGGAGGTGGCCCGCTGCGCCGTATGCGCAGATGCGGGGAGGCCCTCGGGGCACGTGATGGGGAGCCGAAGTTGCAGGCCCCCCACCACTAAGGGTAGGGACCTCCCGGTAGCGGGATCAGGTCCGAGGGTGGTGGCCGCCAGGCAGGAGGAAGTTGCTATGGACCAATAATGGATCGGTCCGTATGCAACTTCCTCCAGGCGAACCTCAACCACTCCGCCGCTGCACAGGATCTCCTCGTGCAGTCAGTGGCGGAGTGGGGCATCGGGCTCGCGATCGCCACGGAGCCTTACTTCGTTCCCTCCCAGCCGCAGTGGGCTGGGGACCGGAACGGCTCCGTGGCGATCGTGGCGGGTCGAGGTTCGTCCCTGGCGGTGAGAGAGTGTGGAGCCGGGTTCGTGACGGCCATCTGGGGAGAGTACGCCATTGTGGGGGCGTACTTCTCCCCTAACAAGCCCCTGCGGGAGTTCGAGGCGTTCCTCGGCTCCCTGCAGGGAGCTGTCAGACGGCTGTCGCCGCTCCCCGTGGTCCTCATGGGGGACTTAAATGCTAAGTCGAGGACCTGGGGAGCGGCAGTCACGGACCTGAGGGGCATGGCCGTTGAGGAGTGGGCAGCCGAGTTGGGGTTGTCCCTCCTCAACCAGGGGAGCGTCCCCACGTGCGTGCGATGGAACGGGACGTCAGTGGTAGACGTCTCGTTCGCCACCCCGTCCGTCGCACGCCGTGTCCGGGGGTGGAGGGTGCTGGAGGAGGTGGAGACCTTATCGGACCACCGATATATCAGGTTCGAGGTCTCCACCTCCCAAGCCGGGATCGGCACCCGCCCCCGGAGGGGCGCGAAGTTCCCCTGTTGGGCGATGAGCCGCCTTAACCGTGAATTAGCGGAAGAGGCGGCCATCGTCCAGGCCTGGGCCATGCCCCCCCCCCCACAGGGGCTGATGTCGACGCGTCCGCAGCCCGCCTCCGTGCAGCCCTCACGGAGGTTTGCGACGCGTCGATGCCGCGGAGCGTACACCGCCCAGACAAACGGGCGGTGTACTGGTGGTCGCCGGAGATCGCGGATCTCCGAGCGGCCTGCTCCACGGCCCGGCGGCTGTTCGGGCGCAGCCGCCGACGCCGGCACCGGGACCCGGAGGCGGAGGCCCGGCTGTATGGCAGCTACAGGGAGTGTAGGAAGACCCTGCAGGTTGCCATCAGCCGGGCGAAAGAAGCAGCATGGGAGGAGTTGCTCCAGACGCTGGAGGGGGATCCTTGGGGGCGCCCGTATCGGATCGTGCGCAAGAAGTTGCGATCCTGGGCGCCCCCGGCGACGGAGACCCTCCGGCCGGAGGTGGTAGCGAGGGTCGTGGGAGAGCTATTCCCCGACCCTCCGATGCTACCGGCTCCTCCCATGCCTCCGCCTCGCGAGGTAGTCGAGGAGGTGCTCGACGGTCCCCCCCCTCCGATAACGGAGGAGGAGATGGGGAGGGCAGTCGAGCGCCTCCTCAGCCGGCGTAGAGCGCCCGGCCCTGATGGGGTCCCGGGTCGGGTGCTCGGCCTCGCCTTGGGCCAACTAGGGGGGTGGCTTCGGGAGCTGTTCGACCGGTGTCTTGCGGTCGGGCAGTTCCCGAAGCCCTGGAAGCTTGGGCGGCTCTGCCTTATGGAGAAGGCAGGCCGCCCTCCGGACTGCGCGTCCGCGTATCGGCCCCTCGTCCTGCTGGACGACGCCGGGAAGGTGCTGGAGAGGATTATCTCCTCCCGGGTCGTCCAGCACCTAGAGGACGTGAGGCCGAATCTGGCGGACGCGCAGTATGGCTTCCGGACAGGGCGTTCCACGGTGGACGCCCTGTCCCTCCTGAAGTCGCTGTCTGCGGAGGCGACCTCCCAGGGGGATAGGGTTTTGGCGGTGTCCCTCGACATCGCCAACGCCTTCAACACCCTGCCGCATGGGGTCATCCGGGAGGCGCTCCGGTATTTCGGAGTGCCCCCGTACCTGCGGCGGGTGCTGGAGGCGTACCTAGAGGGTAGGGAGGTCGCCTACGTAGACGGCGACGGGCGTATGATAAAGCGGGCCACAAGGCGGGGGGTTCCACAGGGGTCGGCATTGGGGCCGCTCCTGTGGAACATGGGCTACGACTGGGTGCTCCGCGGCGTGCTCCCATATGGGGCACGCCTCATATGTTACGCGGATGACACCCTAGTCGTAGCCCGGGGGGGGGGAGTGGAGGGAGGTGGAGCGCCTGGCCACGATGGCCACAACCCTCGTGGTCAGGCGCATCAGGAGACTGGGCCTCAGGGTGGCCCTCGAAAAGACCGAGGCCCTACTCTTTCATGGGCCTCGGCGGGGGCCACCACCTGGGGCCCACATTGTGGTGGAGGGCGCCCGGATCAGGGTGGGGACCCAGATGAAATATCTGGGCCTCACCCTGGACGGGCGCTGGCGGTTCGAGCCCCATTTCGCGGGGCTCGGACCGCGAATTGCTGGGGCGGCGGCGGCACTCGGCCGGTTACTCCCCAACATAGGGGGGCCGGGCGCCGGGTGCCGCCGACTCTACATGGGAGTCGTGCGGGCGATGGCCGCCTACGGGGCACCGGTGTGGGCCGACGCCCTCGGTGCCGCCAACGTGCGCGCGCTGCGTAATGCGCAGCGCACGGTGGCACTGAGGGCGATCCGGGCGTACCGCACGGTGTCCTCGGCGGCGGCCTTTATGCTCGCCGGCTCCCTGCCCTGGGAGCTGGAGGCAGGAGTTCTCGCCGCCGTGTACGAGTTCACGGCGGCGAAGAGACGAAGGGGGGAGCCTCCGGCTCCCAGGGAGATAGAGGCGGAGAGACGGCGTCTCAGGGGAGACGCCGTCGAAAGATGGAAGCAGGACCTGGCGGACGAGCGGTTCGGGCGGTTCACTGTGGACGCCGTCCGCCCGGTCCTGCGGGCGTGGATAGAAAGGGAGTGGGGCTCCCTGACGTTCAGACTGGTGCAGGTACTCACCGGACACGGTTGTTTCGGGTGGTACCTGCACCGGATCGCACGCAGGGAGCCGACCGCCGCCTGTCACGAATGCGGCGCTGTCGAAGATACAGCACAGCACACTCTGTCTGAGTGTGCTGCGTGGGAGGAGCAGCGCCGCATCCTGGCGGCGGCGGTAGGACCGGATTTATCGCTGCCGAGCGTGGTCTCGGCCATGCTCGGCAGCGAACAGGCGTGGCGAGCGATGTCCTCCTTCTGCGAGGACGTCATCTCGCAGAAGGAGGAGGCGGAGAGGGCCCGCGAGGCAGATCCTCAAAGTGGCCCTCTCCGCCAAAGGAGGACAGGCGGGAGGAGGCGGCAATTCGCCCAACTCCTCCCGCCACCGTAGCCGGACCTGAGGGGGTGGGCCGGGGGGGCCATCTCTTCATTGCACAGGTCCGGCGGACGAGGGGGGGCAGCCGGTGTGTACCCGGTCTGTCCCTCTATAGGTAGGAGCCCGGCGGTCACCTTCCGCCGGGCGGACCGTGGGGGCGGCTCTACAAGGTTGAGTAGCATGTACGATCCCTTGCCGCCCCCACACAACGGTCTGTCGGTACACCGTGGGGTTTTAGTCCGTGCGAGTCGGACATAACCCACTCTCTCCCCCGGGAGGGTGGGTATCCATAAGGGATTTCCCCACGTTAAAAAAAACAAAAAAAAAAAATATGGTTGTTGGCTTGGCGAGACGTGGCGACACAAAACACGAACTTTGCACTATTAACGAAATACTCAAAAACACTTGCAAACCTATGTGTATATACATAAGATTCGAATTGTTTTATCCGCCACTCGTTCTACTAATGTTACGGGGCTAGATAGGGTTGCAAATGTTTTTGTGTATTTTGATAATAGTGCAAAGTTCGTGTTTTGCTTCACCACGTCTCAGCACACCAACAATCAGGTTTACGCCCGACTATAGATGTTTCACATAAAAAAAAGGAAATGTATCTATATGTATGATTTTTTTTCCGAACTGACTACGCTATTGACTTAGCAAGGCCTTAACAGCTTCACCGGACTAATCTATATGTATGAATTTCATATGCTTTGTATGTATACTTTCATAATTATTTTTATACTAGCGGGCCCGGCAGACGTTGTCCCGCCCTGATTATGAAATATCCTTGACAAATTATATACTAAAACGTTCCTCATTAATCACTCTATCCACAGGTGAAAACAGCATGAAAATCCGTTCGGTAGTTTTTGAGTTTATCGCGAACAGACAGACGCGGTAGGGGACTTCGTTTTATACTATGTAATGATGATGTATCTAAGCTTCTAAAATCATGTTGGTGTTTGTTGATATACAATTTTTATCATATATTGTAATGCTTCTTTGTAGGCCTTTAGTCTACTATAAATAAGTATTTTCGGTATTTGTGTATGAAATGCACCACGCTCGCCGATTGCTACAGCGGCTACCTCGCGTTATTTTTTTGGCAAGTCTAACTAAGCCTAATCAAACCGAGAAGAAAATGTTTTGTTTCAACTTAAAAATCATCAAATCATCAGGTAATATACAAAATTATTAATGATTTTTTGGAAATGACACATAACCTCAAAACTTTGATCATAAATATCTTAGTAACTATGCCTTTTCGCGGAAAGGGGGAAACACCCCTTTCCCCCACTGCTCCCATCCCCTTCAATCTTTATATTAAGATGCGAATTTCAAATGCAGCCCTATAAAACGCTTTTAGATTCCAAAGGACTTTATTAAAAAACAATGTATTCAATAGGATTTAGATGGAAAATGGGTTGATATAGAGTTTAAACTAGAATTTCTTTTTTTTTTTAAGTAAAACCTTTTTTAGGCGCGACTAGGAGTGGACTGGACGACAATGCAACGGAAGTCCAATATGGCGTCACGTTTCTGTATCATCCGGTTTTTAAATATTTTTAATTTTGTTAATAAATAATAATAAATACACATAAACCAATAAATCAAAAATTTTTGAAAAAAAAATCATATTAAAAAAAAAGAGTGCGTGTAACCGTCACACGCGATTGAAGTAAAACTTCTTTGACGTTATAAGAGATGGCGACTTCTATTAAATCATAATTTATAATTCTTAATTTATAAGTAAGTAACAAATTAAATCAAAGCTTCATTATCTGTAGTGCCATCTATCAGCTAATTCGGAACTTAAATAACACAGGAAATATTATTAGCAACTTTTATATGACACGACTATTGATGCAGTTTTCTCAAGAAATTTAGAAAATTTGCAGAGTAGAATTTATGTTTCTCATTTCAGTTATCATAAACCAATCATATCATATTTGAGGTATGATAGTAATTAAATGCCTTTTTAAATTCTCATATGATGTATTTATTTTTAACGTAATCGCTATGTCTTATAACGCCAAAGAAGTTTTACTTCAATCGCGCGTGATGGTTACAAGCACTCATTTTTTTCTCGACTGCTTGCTCCTTTATTTTGGTTTGGTTGGGTTAGACTTGCGAAAAACTAACTCGAGCCGGCCGCGGTAGCCGTCTGCGAACGCGGTGCATTTAATACACAAGTACCTTATTTTGTTACATTTATAAAAGGGGAAGATGTAGTAGTGATATCTATATTATACCTTACTTGTATGTTAGTCGGTATATGTAAACAGAGTTAGAGTTTGAGCATCGCCATCTTGCTGTTTACTTCAGTTTTCATATCTATTGGTACTCGGAGCAATAATTATATACATTTTTATAAAGTCTATTAATCAATCAAAACGTATGATGAGCTACAAAATATCAATATTATATACATACACTGGTCCCTATACTACGCGTCGTTAGTCTGATGCAAGTCACGAAAGTGCAATACAGCCGGTCCTGCTGACATAGCATGCCAGAATGCGAAATAAGAAATTTATCTCCTCCCAAAAATACCGCTAACGTGCCTTCAGAAGTTTTTACTTCAAAAATTTTCCCAAAAAACCGACATCAATATCAAAAAACACTCAAGAAACAATAAGGCACTAAAAAGTGAAAAATAAATCTTTATATATAAAAATCAATGTTTGTCCTCTATGCACACCGAAATTCAGATTGTGATAATAATATTGTAGGGTATTCTGAGGACGCCCGAGATGGTTTCCGGTCCAAAATATACAGTGGTGGTCGTATAATTAGAAACACTACCAACGATCCTTGACATTATGTAAGATACTTCACCGCAATCGTTTTTATTTTGAAATAATAGAAAAAGCAAAGAAAGAAATGTTATTGTCCAATTTCAAAAAAAGAACGATCTATGGATACTTTTTTAAAATATTTCTAATTAGGCGTCCAAGCGGCCAGTAACAGAACATAAACTCCTACATGTGTAAGACTCATTTTGTAAATAAAAGTAAGATATGTTTTATATTTTATGCATTTAATGATTTTTTTATTTGAGTGGCTATATTATTGCATGATTATTCATTACTGAATGTGTATATTTTTTACGAACATTTGTATGTTGAAGTTATACTTTTATTTATTCATAAGAAGTGTTTAATTATATGAACACCTCTATATATATAATTTTTTTTAATCAATGAAATTATTTGCATTCAAGAAAGAAAGGGACATATTTAACATATTTCAATTAAATATCAGTTTTCAGAATTATTCAATTCCATTTGTATGAATGCCATTGTTTACGAATTTATGTAGTTCTGGCCATAATGGTATCCAGATTAATGAAGCTGTTGATCTTCTTGCTAAAGAAGCAATCCAGACTGGATATTTTGATCACTGTCAAACCTATGTTCAGGTTTTATTCTTCCAAAACAAAACTGATTTGTTTCTAGCATGGAAAGCAAACTGGAATATACCTAACCAAATTAAAAGTTAATTTTATGCTTCCATTCAGGATAACACTCTGGGTAAGCCATGGGGATGTATGAGTTTCGTGACTGTAGCAAGCTTGATACGTCTACTATCTGTACACTAACGATTTATCTGTAGAGGTGTGCTCTCCAGTTCGTCTTGCAAAGCTCAGAATTAGAGACAACTATGTGAATGTGAGTCTTTGAATGAAACTAATTGACCAAGGTAAATATAATCGTTGACGTATTCTATTTTTATCCCTTCTATAGTGATGTCTTGATGTTCTCCGTTCGTTAATATCTTAGTTTTTGTTGCATTTAATGTTAGTCCAACTTTTTTACTTTCTCTTGCTAATTCGGAAACCATAATTTCAAGATCCAATACTTTTCTACCAAACACCACAATATCATCAGCGAAGCGTAAATGGCTTAGGAACTCTCCATTCACGTTTATCCCTTTGTGTTCCCACTCCAGATGTCTGAAAACATATTCAAGTACAGCTGAAAATATTTTAGGAGATAGTGGGTCTCCTTGTCCAACTCCTTTTTGAATCGAAAACTCTTCTCCTTCTCTTTCTAGTCGTATTGTAGCCTTACACTTCGTATATATGTTTCGTATCAAGTTTATATATTTTTGATTAAGACCTTGCTGTATGAGTGCCTTCCAAATTGACTCATGATTCAAAGAATCAAAAGCCTTTGTGTAATCAATAAAACACATGTACAAAGACTGCCCATATTCGTTGGATTTTTCTATAATTTGGGTAACAACTTGAATGTGATCTATTGTCGAAAATGTTTTTCGAAAACCGGCTTGTTCTCTCGGTTGGTTCTCGTCTAAAATCCTAGATAATCTATTTAGCAAAACCTTTGAAAATATTTTATACAAGTTTGTCATTATACTAATAGGCCTGTAATTAGCAAGATCTCCTCTATCTCCTTTCTTGTACAATAATGTTATTGTTGATTTTGTCCATTGCTCTGGTATTTCTTCATTTTCATATATGTTATTAAATAATAACTGCAGAGGCTTTAATAAAGGTTCACAAATTGACTTCAACACTTCATTTGTAATATTGTCTCTCCCGGAAGTTTTATCTTTCTTTTGGGTTTTGATTGCATACTCTATTTCAGATTTCAACATATCTTGTAGTTCAACATCTTTGTTAGATTCGCCATTGTTATCTATTACGTAGCAATCATAATCTTCTTTTTTAGTGTAAAGGTTTTTATAAAAGTGTGTTGCTTCGCTTATTATGTCCGGCCGTCTCGACAGCATATTCCCATTTCGCTTTTTTAAATTTAGTACCTACTCTGATTTTTCTTTCATCTCTTTAAATACTTTTCGTATAGCTCCAGTTTTTGTTATAGAGTTTTCAAGCATATTTTGCCTTTTTATTTTCTTGTTTTTTGATATGTTCCTGTTAATTTGTTTACTTATTTTTGTAATTTTTGTCTTAGATTCTTTGGTTCTTTTTTCTTTATGTAGTAATCTCCTTTCTTCTAGCAAGTCTTTTGTTTTTTGATCAATGATATTTTCTTTGTCTTTTTTTGTATGTCTTTATGTAGTAATCTCCTTTCTTCTAGCAAGTCTTTTGTTTTTTGATCAATGATATATTCTTTGTCTTTTTTTGTATTGTCTTCAAGAAAAACTTTAATTCTTTTTCCAATTTGTCATATTGTGCTTGTACTTTGTCTGATGTTTTCAAAGAATCCATAAATTTACTCTCCCAATATTCCGAAACCTCTCTTGATAACTCTGGCAATTTTTTTGTGTAGTAGGTAGGTCTATATATTTTTCTGTTCCGGGTAGTTTTTATGAAAAGTTTGCATCGTATCATTCTGTGGTCAGTATTAAAATTCAAATTATATGATATTAAAATCATGTATAATATGTATAATATGTATGTAATCTATTTCATTATAATGTTTTCCATCTGGTGATCTCCATGTCCATTTTTAACCGACTTCAAAAAAAGGAGGAGGTTATCAATTCGTCTATATTTTTTTTTTTTTTTTTATGTTTGTTACCTCATAACTTTGGACTGGGTGAACCGATTTTGATGATTCTTTTTTTATTTGAAAGCTGGTGCTTCCCGTGTGGTCCCATTTTAATTAGGTCCAGTTCCGACAACGGCATCCAGTGCAAAACCGTATAAGTTTTAAATTTGCATTAATTATGTAAACGACAAATAGACGAATAACTCAATATCACGCTAACCGATTTCGATGATTCATTTTTTATTGGAAAGGATGTACTTCAAGGGTAGTTTGATGAGAATTTGGTTACGTTCTGATCATGGGATCCGTGACAAAGTAAGAAAACTTTCAAGAAACGAGCCTACTCCTTTCTTAAGGGCCGGCAACGCATCTGTGTTTCCTCTCGTGTCGCAGGTGTCCATGGGCGGCCGTGATCACTTACCATCAGGTGACCCGTATGTTCGTTTGCCACCAATATTATAAAAAAAACTCTTCAATTCTTAGGAGCCTATTGTGCTTATGTTCGTTGCTGTGTTGCAACATGACGCAAGCATTGTAATTACATTACTTAAGGTGTATTATGTGTGAAGCGATGGTAGCTGAGTTGGTGGTAGAAACTATCGCGGATTATTAATAAGGTTGCGTTCGTACCAAACGTTACTTATTGTACAACCAATTGAAACCATATCGCATACCATACCGATAGATACCATACCGCAAAATGCGCATATTTTAATATACTTAAGGCGGAACGGAGTTCGCGGGCACTGCTAGTAAAATATATTTATGTACACTAAAAATGGAAAAATAAAGTAAATTTTCAAAAAAAAGTATTAACCGACTTCAATATCAATCAAAAACCCATAAGGCACTAAAAAGCGGAAAATAAATAGTTTATCAAATTAACCAAATTAAATAAAACATATGAATATGTGTGTTACCTAGAGATGTATTGGAAGTCGGTGCTTTTTAGTGCCTTATGGGTTTTTGATTGATATTGAAGTCGGTTAATACTTTTTTTTGAAAATTTACTTTATTTGGTTATTTTTCTTTGAAACATACTGTTTACAATCCTATAGTTCTTCTCTATTGCAAACTCTACTAATCTTTGACCATGAACACTCCTTTGTCCATAGGAATATTTCCCAAAAATTCTTTCTTCACCTCTTTGCATCACACCTAATTTAGCATTAAAATCTCTGAGAAGTCTTACATTTTTTGAGTTAGTAAAATTAAGTGCAGCTTCTAACGTTTGGTAGAATAAGTCCATGTCTTCATTTGTGTACATCTCCGTGGGCGAATATACTTGAATAAATGACCATATATCGTTAATGTCATTCCCTATCTGTAATTCTAATATTGCTATTCTATCGGAAAATGATTTAAGACCTATTATATTCTGTTTCAAATATTTCTTTATCAAAAATCCTACTCCATTTTTTCCCTTACTCGAAGATGTATGGTATAGAATAAATTCAGAATACTCTTCTATATTCTCTTTTTCTCTTCTTGTTTCACACAAACCTATGACGTCCCATTTTAACAGTTTTATAGCATAATTGAGTTCTGTGATTCTGCTATCTGACAAAAATGTTCTAACGTTTAGGGTAGTTATAAAAAAATAGTTTTGTGATTGAGTATTTTGCATGTGATTTCTTGTATTATTTTCATATATTTGGTGACCGGCCATCTTGGAGAATGGTTATTAGTTCGATTAGTATGATTTGACAGCTATGCCTTGATCACTTCTGATGTGGAATATTCGCTTAAAAAGGGGTACAAAGTTTTGGCTTCACGTATTAATATATAAGATAATACAAATTTAATACTTCTTATAAAGTGACTCTCCCATGACTGAGTTGACACTGATAGAACTCATATGTATGAAACTCCAATATTCAAAAGTTGAAGTTAGTGAGTTTGGATGTTCGGGGTAATCTCTGGTACTACTGATCTGATTTTGAAAATTCTTTCATTGTTAGAAAAGTTTGAATAGAGGAATAAAACCCGTAGTAAAATTCATTACTGTTAGCTTTACAAAAAAAGACGAGACACCGTATATCTAAGATTAATATCTCAGCCGAAAAGATTGTTTTTATGTGAAAAAGAAAATAAATATTACAATTACAAATTACTAAAGTTATTAGATATAGGTTTCACGTATACTTTACAAATTCTTATTAAAACAAATAGCTAAATACCAAATTCAAAATTTCATGCACATAAAGTTTACTTTTTACAGCATGTTAATTGATGAAGTTGATTGGAAGTTAATAACAAAAAAACTGTAAGCAGGTAAAGTTATTGCGTTGTTTCGAAGATAGTATATGGGGCGTGGAGGTGAGGGCCACAGGAGCAACCCAGGAGATATCGGGAAGACATTACTTGCCAATAGATATATAGGATAGTTTGGATTCACAACTGGACCCGGAAAGGGGCGTTACAATCGGGTTCTAGGTTTTTTAAGATTTTTCGCGTTTGAAAATAAAATTGTAACCGGTAATAGCCGATTTGGCGCAGACGAAGTTGCGAGGGTCAGCTAGTAAATACTATAAAAAATATTAGTACATGCGCTACCTAATAATATTTTTAAAGTCGGTGCCAACCTGAATTTGTAGCAGGTAAGAGTGAACCTAATTTTTATAAGTTGATGCTATGTATGTTGATTGACGACCTCAAATAGATTGTTAGGTAACCGTAGCGTGTATACTAGTGTAATAAACAAACGTATAATCGGTCTATCAGGAAATCCAATTAACACTCTGTGAGCACTGTCACTATTTATCCGAGCAAAGCTTCGCCCTACAATAATTTCGACATAGAAATGAAGTCCGATTAACGACGTATTGCCGTTTATAGGCCGAACTCTCTAATAGGGTGGCGCTAGTGTTAATATTCCGGTCGCGTATCGGACGTGTTGTAGCGGTACCGGAAGTAGATGTATAAATCATTTGAATATTATTTTAGCTTATAAAAATATTATAAAAGCCGTATTAAATCATTAAATATAATTATAAATATAGAAATTATTACATTCGGCCATTCGACAATGTGTTGCCTCCCGGCAATGCAGTTTTTACCTAATATGAATGTTTAAATTTATCACGGTAGTCCTATACGACAGAGATTTTCGGAAAATATGGCACTCATTAGCTTTACTCCCGTCTCTTGATCTCTCAAAATAGTTCTAAATGAGATCAGCTGTAGCCTTCAACATTTTTAAAACTTCAATGTTTAATCAAAACATGTTAGAATATACTACAACGAAATGGTGAAATTAAACTATTTACGCAAACACCGACACTTATACTGGCGGAAAAAGATGTTAATTTTAACAATACTGCCGCGCAAATCATAAACGCAGTAAAGAACGTGTTAACGGTTTCGAACGTATTGCAGAATAATTAACGAATTGCAGGTAACCACAAATAAAAATTTTAAGTTATACCGCATATTTCTCGAAACCGTTAACATGTTCTTTACTGCGTTTATGATTTACGCGGCAGTATTGTTAAAATTATCATTTTTTCCCCTATAACTGTTTACTATATCCACAATTCAATGAACGCACTGAATTCAATATTTATACTGTTTACACAACGTTTTCAAGGATATTACATATTATCGTTTCAGATAACAATTCCAAAATATAAGCATAAACAATATTATGGTAAATTTTGCATTGTATTGAATAAATGCGTTTATCACATTATCGCACCATAGTGAATAAATTCAATTTATCATGTTTAGCAGCTAAACGATATATAATTGCTATAGCTCACATCGTATTTCGCAGAAATATCTGAAATTCTAGTATCTCGTTATAAAAACCAATTTAAAAGAAATTCCATACAATTCGTATTTATTGTATCGTATATATTTAATATACAAACTTAATACGTAACAATTATAGCAGTCTAACTATTTATAAAACAAAAACGAATAAAACTATTTCTGAAGTTTGTTATAATAATTGCTATAATGTATTCTCGACACCACTATTTATGAGGCTATTATGTCATTGTCACTGTCATTGGGCCTAAAAAGAATAAACTGAGTTTATACTTGTTTTAGGGCACTATAGCACTAGTATAATTAACAGGAACAGATTTTTATGAAAATTTATTCGTTTACAGTAAAACCAAATTATCTGTTGTAATAATGATCTGTTAGATTCTTTAAGTTAAACTGTGTTGTAAATATTTAAGGTTTAAGTCAATAGAGTCGTATTAATATGAAAACCGCGAAGTTGCTAGTGCACAGCGGGCGCTGCCTGGGCCCTCGTGCATCGGGCTCATTGGCGTTCTGCAGGTGAGAAGTCGTCCAGTTGAGTACTAACACTTTGAGCTTCTCAAACGCAAACCAGTTACATACAGACACCTTGGACTTTGTACCACAACCTTTGCAACTAGGGCACGCTAATAATACAGTTACTTTATACTGTACTCTGAGCATGTAATACAGTAATTGTGAATATTTTTGATTGCAAATACGGATTTTCGATTCATATAAACAGAAAAGTAATCTATATCAAAAAGCCATTTTAAAAGCATAGATAAGACATAAAAATAAAAATCATTTATCCAAGCTAGACTCAAAAGGTAAAGTTAGATATTAAATGCATACATAAATTAATTATTGAAAAATAAATAAAGGCTACTAATTAATGTTGCTGAGCCATGATTACAAGAGAAAATGATATAATGTTTAATTTACATGAGGAAATAAAATTTTCTTGTTTAGTTTTCAGCTAGTGACTATAAAATAATGTTCATGTAACAAGTTTCTGCAACTTCTTATAAAAATGCTTATTCTATATGAAAATATAAACAAAATACAACTAATTGCTACTAAAAATACTAACTTTTTATCACTTTTTTTTTTGTATTATCAGTAACTGGTTGGCTTCTTATTTTACCTATGCACTTCTGCATTCTGGAATCTAAGCTTTTCAGATTTGACCTTTTGTTTTCAGATGAAATGTTTCCATTGGCACTTTTCTAAATAGTAATTAACCATTGCTTCTTTAAGATGTTTCGCTTTAACCAAGTCTTTTCAATTGGTCTGACAGTTATCAGACTGCTTGTTATCCTTGTTGTTCTTAATGTTGTGTATAGTATACTAATCTCTTTGAAACTCATTAATCATAAAGAATCCTTGTATATTTTCATACTTCATAAGATCATTTTTCCAATAATAAATATAAGAGTAAAAGAAAAGTGTTTACTACTTAGTGCTTCCAATCCATTATCTCAATCAAGCCTTGATAATTTAAACTAACTAAAGCAGAGATGTATCACATGACCTAAGTATTATCATTTATAAATGTCCTCAATAAAATCCCTTATACTTATCACAGAAGAACCTAGATCGATCTTAGCTTCTTTTCAAGCAATTGTAAGTAAATCCTGGAGATATAAGGTATTTAAATTTTCAACATCAATAAAGAGAATGCTTCCAAACAAGAACAGTATGATGCATTCGGTGGTTAAAGTGTAGCTAACAGTAAAAGTTTTGAATACATTGAAAGTACAGAGATAGATGGGTCTTCAGATAGTGAATTGAAAAAGTTCTTGAAAGTGTATTCTAACGTACACACCAACAAAAGGTTACATATTCTTTTTAATTCCGACTCTGAGGATGGGAGAATGATCATTCCAAATACAACCCAAAAATTGTTTAGTAGATGGATATTTCTCTGTAAGCTTGTATTGGTCCATTACAAATGCTGTCCTGGCAATGATTATTGCCATTTGCCAAAAAACCGTGTCCTATTTCGAAGAAAATAACTATTATTTTAGTTAGATAAGAAGGCCCACTGAATTTATACGTATTTTCCGAATTATTAGCGATTTTCCAAAAAATCATGACGGGGTTAAGTGTTAAGTGAGACAGAAGACTGTTGTACTTTAAAAAAATAATTTAACATTAATCAAACATTTATTGTTTTTATGACATTTTCGCATCAATAATCCCTTTATAAAAATTAAATGCAAAATATAACTTTCTTTAAACATCCATATCAAAAATTTAACCCCAAGTGCTAGAAGCATTTTGTACTCACTGGATCAACATAAAACCTTATTATTATAATATTAATCATTAAATGAAATATGTACTATTATTGATATAATTATTAGAATTTAAACATTCATAATAAAAATGAACCTTAAGGATGAGCTCTCAATTTTTTGCAGTTAAATTTTGGCATCGAATCCTACTAGACACGTATAGCTCACGTACACAGACACGAGAACTGATAACTGTGGAATTATAGCCACTTTAAAGGACTTTGATACTTTTATAGAAAATATTACAACATTTTCTTATTATTGATGTTCTAATTTATGTTATACTAGCTGACCCGTGCAACTTCGTCTGCACCAAATAGGTTATTACAGGTTTCAATTGTATTTCTAAACGCAAATAATATTAAAAAACCTAAAACCCGATTGCAGCGACATCTCGCACTTCCAATTGTGAATCCAAACTATCCAGGGACTCACTCAGACATATACCCAGTTGTTATGTGAGATTTTTTTAAAATAAGCCTAGAACCTGTTCGCAGCATTACCTAAACTTTATCTACATTAAATTTCCATTTTGTTTTAGTTGTTTGTTTTATAAGTATACGTGAAATCTGCATTCAATCTTAATTTTGTCAAATTTATTTTACTTTTGTCGACAGCTTATGCTATATTACGTGAAGTTATCGAATTGGCAGAAAAAGGAATAGTTCTGAAATTGCAATGGGTTCCATCACATATAGGAGTAAAAGGCAATGAAAAGGTGGACCACTTTGCAAGAGAATCGATTTCAAGGGGTTCAAAAGTTAAAATTAAACCAGATCATACAGAACTGAAACTGTTCGCCAAATTCAAATGTACATGTTTTATAAAATGGAAAGAACATTTTGACGAACGATCAAAAGATAAAGGCATCTGGTATAAAACGCTGCAAAGTGAGCCGCCCCATATACCATGGTTTGATGGCAGTAACTTGAATAGATCACTTATTGTTATTGCAAACAGAGTACGTTCCGGACATATTCCACTCAACAAGTTTGCATTTCTTATGAGGAAAACCGTATCACCCAATTGTATAACGTGTGGAACGATAGAAGACTTGCAACACTTGTTGATGGAATGTGACCGCAATAAAGTACAAAGAAAAGCTGTCATCGATGAGTTAAAACTCAATATATTAGATCAGGGTAGCTTTCATAGAATCTTGTGTGCACCTGCAAGTGAGGAAGCCAAGATTCTATGGAAGTTTGTGTTGAAGTCTCTTTGGTGAATATTTTAAGATTAGGGTACGATGGGACTGACATGTTCTATGTGGACCTAAGTCCCTAAATTAAATAAAGATTAAAAAAAAAAAACATATAAACCACCTTTTTCACTGATATACTGAACTTGGGATAATATACCTTTTTAACAGTGAAATAAATTTTTTAAATTCGGATCACTAGTACCAAGCATTTCTGGAAAACAAAATTTTACCTCTCTTTATAATATTAGTATAAATACAACATAGTATGGTAACTGCAAACATCTCAACTGGTTATTTTAACCGTAGATTCACAAACCTGAACCCAACCATTTCAAGGCTCAACAATATTTAGAAAACAATATTTAAAAAACATTTTTTATACAATAAAACAAATGTAACAACATATAAGCGACAGTTTCGTTCACACATATTTTTTTTCTTATGTGGTTGATAATTACGCATCGAAATGTCGAGTAGCCGTAGCTCAGTTATAACGTACTGGACATTATACGGTCCGACGGAGCCGACGGTTCGGAACCCAGCGATCATTTTTTTGGTATTTTTTTTTAAAAGTAGCTTAGGGAAATATAGCTTACATTTTTAGCTAATCTGTCTGCTATATATAGCACAAAGAAAATTTACAAAAACCGTCAAGAATTTCATTAACTACAAATTTTTGAATTTCGTCCGTTATCCTAGAGAATCCCTTGCGTTTTATGAGACAAAAAGTATCCTAGATGTAATCTTGTAATATTAGTTATCACTGTACCAAGTTTCGTCAAAATCGGTTCAGTACTTTCAGAGTGATGCGTGTTCACAGGGACAGACAGACAGAAAGACAGGCAAACAAAAATTTTAAAAGGGTTATTTTTGGCTTCTATATCGATAACGAAGCCTACCCCGATCAAAATTTTCAAAAAATATTTAATGTACAGATTTGGCTTTGTTACAGTTTTATTATAGTATAGATTTGATGCTATAGTACCAAAATAAATTATACTTTCTGAAGGTCATAACTACGTCAACAACAGTATAACTAAACCTAAATATGTATACTTAATATACAGAAACATCTAATTTGTGGTCAAATATTTAGCCCCTAGTGCCCGATCAACATTCTCATGAGGATTAGTATTGTGGTAACTGGATCATAGTCTATATAATAGCTAGAAACATCAAGTTTGTGCTTAGATGTTTAGTCTCCTTGCTTAAGAGCAAGGTTTAGATTGAATAGTAAAAGTATGATAGTATAACAAACAAACAGATTTACATTCGTATTTATAACTACCGGGCTCAGCAGACGTTGTCCCGCCCTGACTATAAAAAAATCTTTGACAAATTATATACTAAAACCTTCCTCATGAATCACTTTATCTACTGGTGAAAACCGCAAGAAAATCCGTTCAGTAGTTTTTGAGTATATCGCAAACAGACAGACAGACAGACATGGTAGGGGACTTTGTTTTATACTATGTAATGATACTAGAGCTTCTGCCCGCGACTTCGTCTGCGTGGAATAGTTACTTTGGGCTAACGCTAACACACAGCGAAAGCTTTCAAAAGGAAAAAAGCCCCGGTTTTGAAACATTCTCCATAGATGCTCCGTTCCTATTGGTCTTAGCGCGACAATATATATCCTAAAGACTTTTTTGATAAATGACCTATCAATGAAATAATTTTACAAATCGGGCTAGTAGTTCCTGAGATTAGGACGTTTAACCAAAGAAACCCTCCAGTTTTATAATATTAGCATAGGTTACTACTCTTCTCTCGTACTTACCTCGAGCCGTCATTCAAATTACAATAACTTTTGATAGAGTGGACCGATTTTAACAAAACAAAGATTAAGTTACTCCCGGAGATATGCTTTATGATTTGTGATTTTTTATTGTAAACCATATACTTTAGCAGTGATGCGTGTTGATACAGACAGACAGACATTTTCAAAAATGATTGAAATTATTCTATTACTTATTCCTAGACACCTACAACAATTTTTTTTCACGAAAATAAAAAAGACACACAGACAGACAGACACGTTAGATTTACATTCTTATTATATATATAGACTAGCGGGACCGGCAGACGTTGTCCCGCACTGATTATAAAAAAAAATCATGAACAATTATATAACAAAACCTTCCTGATGAATCACTTTATCCACTGGTGAAAACCGCATGAAAATCCGTTCAGTAGTTTTTGAGTTTATCGCCAACGGACAGACGGGATAGGGGACTTTGTTTTATACTATGTAATCTATACTAATATATAAAGCTGAAGAGTTTGTTTGGTTGAACGCGATAATCTCAGGAACTATCAGTGCGATTTAAGAAAAACCTTCAGTTTTAGATAGCTCATTTACCGAGGAAGACTTTAGGCTATATATCATCACGATACGTCCAATAGAAGCGGAGCACCAATGAAGAATGTTTCAAAATCGGGCACTTTTTTCTTTTTGAGAGATTTCGTTAGCGTTAATATTATATACGTTGCCATGGTAACGTGGTAACTTTCTATCTCAAACATTTTCAAAGTTTATTCTACTTTTATTTCCAATCTTTTATTTGTTATCTATTACGTATTATAAAAATAAAGTTTGTGTATGTACAATTAAAATAACAACTTTTTGGTGAATAGATATGGCTACAAATGACCTAAAATTTTTTTGGAAAGCCAATGAAGAATGTTTCAAAATCGGGCATATTTTTCGTTTTAATTGCTTTCGCTGCGCGTTAGCGTTAGTATTATATACGTTGCCATGGTAACGTGGTAAGTTTCTATCGCAAACATTTTCAAAGATTATTTTGTGTTCTTATTCAAAAAGTTTATTCTACGTTAGTTTTGTTTCAAATTTTTTATTTGCAATCTATTATGTATTATAAAAATAATGTGTGTGTATGAAAAATAAATAATAACTTTTTGGTGAATGGATATAGCTACAAATAACAAAACACAAAAAAAATATTTTTATATTCGGTCGATATTTTTATATTATTATATTTTGTCTGTTTGTTTGTTCTGGGTAATCCCCAAAACGGCTGGACCTATTTTAACGCGAATTTTACTGGCAGATAGCCGAAATTATAGCGGTTGACATATTCTATTTCATTTGTCCGCGGATTCGTCCACATTGCTATTTCCAAAATGGTTGGACCGATTTTCACGGGATATTCACTGGTAGATTGCAGGCATGTCATATAAAGTAATTTAGGTTTTTTATTCGCCTTTGACCGCTGTGGAATATCCGAACTGCTTGAACTGATTTTCACGGGACTTTCACTGGCAGATAACTAACTAATAAGCTATTCTATTTTAAGCTAGCGGACTCGGCAGGCGTTGTCCCGCCCTGATAATAAAAAGAAAATCTTGACAAATTATACCTAAACCTTCCTCATTAACCGTTCTACCTACTGGTGAAAACCGCATGAAAATCCGTTCTGTAGTTTTTGACTTCATCGCGAACAGATAAACAGGCAGATCAGAGGACTTTATTTTACACTATGTAGTGATGGACTGTTACCTGTGCATTCGTTCGTGTGAAATTGATCAAAAGTATTTTTTTTACTGTAATCAAACGCGTGAGACGTGCGCTAGACTAGACTTCAAGAATAAATGTATGTAATTTGAATTATATTATCATTTGGTCAATTTGGCGGCCATTTTGTTTTATTTACCGCGTTTGCATCTGCATAACTCATTGATTATAGCAACGTATAAGAATAACACAATTATATCGACAATATGGGCATGTTATATCTATATAATATAAAATTTAACACATATTGTTCGATAATACATAGTTTAAAATTTTTATTACTTTGTTATATAGTGTTAGTGAGAACTGAGAGTGGTATATAGTAGGTTAAAGTTCCAGGTATGTTGCGGATGATAAATTCCATCCCATTCGATATACTGTTCGTATTCACATATCTAATGTACACGTTTCATGTTACAGTAGATGGCGTGTGTGTCGTAGTTACAAATGTTTTTGAAAAAGCATTTCTGTAATGTACACACCTACTTATAATTTTAAATTTAAAAAAAACGCGTGCGGAGCCGCGGGGGCAGCTAGTGATTAATAAGAAATAGTAATAACAATGTCTTAAAGCCCATAGGTAAAGTTTAAAGTGACACCCCTATTACGGTGTACCGAATTCATATATTAGTCGTCTTTATTCAACTCATTCTCACCCCTTTTAATCCCCATTTCATCGCTATTCACATCTATGGCACCCTATTCACTCGAAAATTAGCAGATTTTTCATGTCATTCTAATTTATCAAAAACCTTTAAAACGGGGAGACAACAGGATTTGTACGCTATTTTCGGTTTAAGCTATAATATACATAAAAGATAAGTTTGTATGCAATCAAGGTGATTTCACAACCAGATGAATTTTAGACAGTAAAGTTTCTAAAACTAAATAATTGTCGTTATGCGAGGTCAGCTTGATTAAATATTTAAAGCTAATGCCACGCCTTTTTTTTTACGTGGAGAAGAATCCTCATTGGACTGTCAGGTCCGGGGGAGGTCTGAGCTGAGTCGACCGCCCGCCGCGCGTACTAGGACGCATCGGTGACGGTGCCTTTCGGCGACTTTTACCGACTAAAAAACTCCACGATGAACCGTACGCCGCACTAAACTTTCCCCGTTTTATCCCTATTCACCACATTTTACGGTATTCATTGAAATACTTACTATTTTTAATATAATGATTAGAAAATTTTTTTTTCTCAGTTATATGATATTTCGACTGAGATCTCCAATCAAATTCTAACGATTTTTCTAAATCAAATAAGGTACATAAAAAGTTTTTAAAAAGTTAGCGCTCGAAAACATTTACTTGAGTAACTGATGAAATACTCTATTTCCCTTTAAAATCAAGTTAGAATTATTCAACTTTAGGACTAGTTGTTCAAATGACACGTCCAAAATATCATTATCATCCATTCTAAAGATCTTTACTTTTGGGTTACAAATCTTGAGGACGTATGTCGTCTTCATCGTCATCAATCTCATGAATTATGTCAGCATAACAATATTCTACATCTAAGCCATTGAGATTAGATTTTTTTCCAGGTCTAAACATCGACTTCATTTCTTTAGGTATCCATTGCCTGTATTTTTGTACAATACTGCCAGGAATAACTTTTTTAAAGATTTGTTTATCTTTGGTACGTTTCAACTTGGAAAAATTTCTTTCAACTGCTTACTAATTACTTCGCCATACAAAGCTTTCTTGACTACTTCTTTTCTTTGATCAGGCTCCTCTAATATTTTCAAAATCTTTGTCTTAGGTGTATCTTTAACGATTTTGTTGTTTTTCTTTTTTAATAATTTGATTTTTTTTAAATATTTAAATAACTTTTTGAAAGAAACGGTCGGGATAGACGATTACGAGGTTACAGACAATCCTCCAGATTACTAAAAAAACATAATTGTCATATATACAGGGTATCCCGATGCTTAACGTCAAGCGGGTACGGGGCGATAGGCTAGGTTATACCGGTTCAGGCAAAAATAAATTCTATCTTACCTGGTTAACTGATAAAAGGAATAATTTTGAAAATATGGAAAATCAACACCCTAGATCACATATTTAGGTACTGTGATCACAAATTTCCCAATTTTGTAGTGTTTCTGTTTTAAAGGTAATCCTAAATAATTAAGCAATAAATAATTAAAATACAAACAACAAATACAAAGAAATAAAATGTTGACTACTAATAGCTAATTTCAGGGTGTCGGTTTTTGGAGTGGTCGAAGGTGCTGGGCAGGAAGAAGAAGGCGGCCCCTGCCCCGGTGCCCAAGGTCACAGTCGCCGTCGCGGCGCCGCCATAGCCGCCGGGGCCTAAACTGCCGTCCGTCCCCCAATCGGCTGCGGTCATTGTGACACTACAGGACGCCGCAGCCGACAGGGGAATCGGCTACAGGAAGGTCCTGATAAAGGCGCGGGAATCCGTGGCCCTGCCGGACATAGGCGTTCAGGATGTCCGGGTTCGGCATACGGCCACGGGAGCCAGAAAAATCGAGCTCCCGGGACAGACTAAGGAGAAGGCCGCCGAACTGGCCCGGGAGCTCAAAGTAGCGCTGGCCGACGTCGCCACGGTCGTCGTTTCGACCAAGAGGGCGGACATCCGGATCGTCGGTCTCGACGATTCGGTGTCCCGGGACGAGGTCCTGGCGATCGTGGCGGCGAAGGCCAATTGCGGGCAGGGGGGACATTAAAGTCGGCGACATTAAAAAGAACTGGGGGAGACTCGCAGCAGTGCACATGACGCTCCCCGCGGCGGCGGCCAGGGAGCTTGTACAGGCCGGCAAGCACCTGGTCGGGTGGAGCGTCGTGCGCGTCCAGCTGCTGGACGAAAAGCCCATGCGCTGTTATAAGTGCATGGGCTTGGGGCACACCCGCCCTATGTGCCCCTCCTCGTCCAGCAGGGGGGACGGCTGTTACCGCTGTGGCGCAGCGGGCCACAAAACGGCCGAATGCAAGGCGGAGACGGCCCGCTGCGCCGTATGTGCTGACGCTGGGAGGCCCTCAGGGCATGTGATGGGGAGCCGCAGCTGCCGGCCCCCACCACCAAGGGTAGGGACCTCCCAGCTGTGGGAGCAAGTCCGAGGGTGGTGGCCGCCAGGCGGGAGGAAGTTGCTATGGACCAATAATGGATCGCACCATATGCAACTTCCTCCAGGCGAACCTGAACCACTCCGCCGCTGCACAGGATCTCCTCGTGCAATCAGTGGCGGAGTGGGGTATCGGGCTCGCGGTCGCCACGGAGCCCTATTTCGTTCCCTCCCAGCCGCAGTGGGCTGGGGATCGGAACGGCGCCGTGGCTGGTCGAGGTTCGTCCCTGGCGGCAAGAGAGTGTGGGGCCGGGTTCGTGACAGACGTCTGAGGAGAGTACGCCATTGTGGGGGCGTACTTCTCCCCTAACATGCCCCTGAGGGAGTTCGAAGTGTTCCTCGACTCCCTGCAGGGAGCTGTCAGACGGCTGTCGCCGCTCCCCGTGGTCCTCATGGGCGATCTCAACGCCAAATCGAGGACCTGGGGAGCGGCAGCCACGGACCTGAGGGGCATGGCTGTTGAGGAGTGGGCAGCCGAATTGGGGCTGTCCCTCCTCAACCAGGGGAACGTCCACAGGTGCGTGCGATGGAACTGGGGGTCTGTGATAGACGTCTCATTTGCCACCTCGTCTGTCGCACGCCGTATCCGGGGGTGGAGGGTGCTTGAGGAGGTGGAGACCCACCCTATCGGACCATCGTTACATCAGGTTCGAGGTCTCCACCTCCCAAGCCGGAACTGGCACCCGCCCCCGGAGGGGCGCGAAGTTCCCCTGTTGGGCGATGAGCCGTCTCAACCGCGAATTAGCGGAAGAGGCGGCCATCGTCCAGGCGTGGGCCATGCCCCCTCCCCACAGGGGCTGATGTCGACGCGTCTGCAGCCCGCCTCCATGGTGCCCTCACGGAGGTTTGCGACGCGTCGATGCCGCGGAGCGTACACCGCCCTGACAAACGGGCGGTGTACTGGTGGACGCCGGAGATCGCCGATCTCCGAGCGGCCTGCTCCGCGGCCCGGCGGCTGTTCGGGTGCAGCCGCCGTCGGCGGCATAGGGACCCGGAGGCGGAGGCCCGGCTGTATGGCAGCTACAGGGAGTGCAGGAAGACCCTGCAGGCTGCCATCAGCCGGGCGAAAGAAGCGGCATTAGAGGAATTACTCCAGACGCTGGAGGGGGATCCTTGGGGGCGCCCGTACCGGATCGTACGAAAGAAGTTACGATCCTGGGCGCCCCCGGCGACGGAGACCCTCCGGCCGGAGGTGGTGGCGAGGGTCGTGGGAGAATTATTCCCCGACCCTCCGATGCTACCAGCTCCTCCCATGCCTCCGCCTCGGGAGGTAGTCGAGGAGGTTCTCGACGACAACGGATAACGGAGGAGGAGATGGGGAGGGCCGTGGAGCGCCTCCTCAACCGGGGAAGAGCGCCCGGCCCTGATGGGGCCCTGGGCCGGGTGCTCGGCCTTGCTTTGGGCCACCTAGGGGGGTGGCTTCGGGAGCTGTTCGACCGGTGTCTTGCGGTCGGATAGTTCCCGAAGCCCTGGAAGCTTGGACGGCTCTGCCTAATGGAAAAGGCGGGCCGCCCTCCGGACTGCGCGTCCGCGTATCGACCCCTCGTCCTGCTGGACGACGCCGGGAAGGCGTTGGAGAGGGTTATCTCCTCCCGGGTCGTTCAGCACCTAGAGGGAGTGGGGCCGAATCTGTCCGACGCGCAGTTCGGCTTCCGGTCAGGGCGTTCCGCTGTGGACGCCCTGTGCCTTCTGAAGTCGCTGTCTGCAGAGGCAACCTGCCAGGGGAGAGGGTTTTGGCGGTGTCACTCGACATCGCCAACGCCTTCAACAGCCTGCCGCACGGGGTCATACGGGAGGCGCTCCGATATTTCGAAGTGCCCCCGTACCTGCGACGACTGTTGGAGGCGTACCTCGAGGATAGGGAGGTCGCCTATGTAGACGGCGACGGGCGTATGGTCCGGCGGGCCACAAGGCGGGGGGTTCCACAGGGGTCGGCCCTGGGGCCGCTCCTGTGGAACATGGGCTACGACTGGGTGCTCCGCGGCGTACTCCCATACGGAGCACGCTTCATCTGTTACGCGGACGACACCCTAGTCGTAGCCCGGGGCTACCTCCTGGGACCCACATTGTGGTGGAGGGCACCCGGATCAGGGTGGGGACTCAGATGAAATATCTGGGCCTCACCCTGGACGGGCGGCGGCGGCACTCGGCCGGTTGCTCCCCAACGTAGGGGGGCCGGGTGCCAGGTGCCGCCGACTCTACATGGGAGTCGTGCGAGCGATGGCCGCCTACGGGGCACCGGTTTGGGCCGACGCCCTCGGTGCGAAGTACGCAGCGCACGGTGGCACTGAGGGCGATCCGGGCGTACCGGACGGTGTCCTCGGCGGCGGTCTTCACGCTCGCCGGCTCCCTACCCTGGGAGCTGGAGTCAGGAGTTCTCGCCGCCGTGTACGAGTTCACGGCGGCGAGGAAAAGAGGTGGGGAGCCTTCGGCTCCCAGGGAGGTAGAAGTGATGAGACGGCGTCTCCCCTGAGACATGGCACGTCGAAAGATGGCAGCAGGACCTGGCGGACGAGCGATTCGAGCGGTCTACCGTGGACGCCGTCCGCCCGGTCCTGCGGGAATGGGGCTCCCTGACGTTCCGACTGGTGCAGGTACTCACCGGACACAGTTGTTTCGGGTGGTACCTGTACCGGATCGCACGCAGGGAGCCGACCGCTACCTGCCACGAGTGCGGCGCTGACGAATATACCGCGCAGCACACTCTGTCTGAGTGTGCTGCGTGGGGAGAGCAGCGCCGCATTCTGGCGGCGGCGGTAGGAGTGGACTTATCGCAGCCGAGCGTGGTTTCGGCCATGCTCGGCAGCGAACAGGCGTGGCGAGCGATGGCCTCCTGCGAGGAGGTCATCTCGCAGAAGGAGGCGGCGGAGAGGGCCCGAGAGGTAGACCCTTAAATGGCCGTCTCCGTCAACGAAGGACAGGCAGGAGGAGGCGGCGGTTTGCCCAACTCCTCCTGCCACCGTAGCCGGACCTGAGGGGATGGGCCGGGGGGCTCATCTCCTCATTGCACAGGTCCGGCGGACGAGGGGAGGCAGCTGGTGTGTGCCCAGTCTGCCTCTCTATAGGTAGGAGCCCGGCGGTCACCTTCCGCCGGGCGGACCGTGGGGGCGGCTCTACAAGGTTGATTAGCTTGTTCGATCCCTTGCCGCCCCCACAATAATGGTCTGTCGGTACACCGTGGGGTTTTAGTCCGTGCGAGTCGGACATAACCCACCCTCTCCCCCGGGAGGGTGGCGTATCCATATGGGATTTCCCCACGTTAAAAAAAAAAAAAAGACTTGCGAAAAAAGATAACTCGCGCCGGCCGCAGCAGCGGTCGTCGAGCGCAGTGCGTATTATTGCGTGCGTAGTAATTATATACGTAAGAACCAAAGATCATACACAGAAAATGGACAAACAACATTTACTATAAAAAATTCATTTGTAAAAAATATTTTTATTAAATAATAATTTGAATACCCTTTACTCTTAATGTTATTGTTATTATTTAGGTGTTAAAAAAACCATATCCTAAACTATGTCTTTTTAGACCATCAATGTCATGGTACTATGTATATGTATAATATGAAGATATATTATAAACCCAATCTACAATTACAGTTTGATGTAGTTCCGGAACAAGAACACATCCATAAGTAAGAGATCACCTACATTGAAATAACTTAAAAAAATATATATATTTTAGTCCATTCTGACCCCTTACGGGTCAAACAGGTCTGAACAAAGGCACACCTACAAAGCATTAATGGATATATCGACATATCCATATAGAAAATGGTAAATTTACTGCATATATCAACCATAAGCAATTCATAGAAGTGCCAGGAATAATTTTCTCCATATAACCGAGTCTTGCCATAAATACTGAAACAAAGAAAAAAAAAATTCTATTGCACATAACATTTATTACTTTTACAGTGTGTTAGTTTAATCTATACATATAATAAAAATGAAATGCCTGTATATAATATCAAAATAAAAATGTTTTACTGATTGGGTACGAAAGTATACACGATAATGATAACAAAAATGCAATTTTTAAAATTTTTGTGGGTCTATCTGTCTGTCTGTTCCGGGTAATCTCCGAAACGGCTGAACTGATTATGACGGGAATTTCACTGGCAGATAGCTGAAATTACAGCGGGTTACTTAGGCTACTCTAAATTAGACTAACTATTACTCGCGGCTTTGTCTGCAATGCTATGTCCAAAACGGTTAGACCGATTTTCACGAAACTTTCACCAGCAGATAGCGAACACCATAGTAAGTAATTTAGTCTATTTTAATTTATACCAGCTGTTAACCGTGGCTTCGCCCGCAGTGCTATCTCCAAAACGGTTAGTCCGGTCTTCACGAAAGTTGCATTGACAGATTTCTGATCTTATACAAAGTAATTCAATAAATTTTAGTTTATACTAGCTGTTAACCGTAGCTTCGCCCGCAGTGTTATCTCCAAAACGGTAAGACCGATCTTCACGAAACTTGGATTGTCAGATAATCCGATCTTATAAAAAGTAATTCAAGCAGTTTTAGTTTATACTAGCTGTTAACCGTGGCTTCGCCCGCAGTGCTATCTCCAAAATGGTTCGACCGATCTTCACGAAACTTTCACTGGCAGATAGCTAACCTTATAAAAAGTAATTCAAGCAATTTTAGTTTATACTAGCTGTTAACCGTGGTTTCACCCGCAGTGCTTTCTCCAAAACGGTTAAACCGAATTTCAAAGGACTTTCACTGGCAGATAGCAGACCTTATAAAAAGTAATTTAATTTATTTTAATTTAGGCTAGCTGTTAACCGTGGGTTTGCCTGCTGTGCTATCATCAAAACGGTTAGACCGATTTTCACGGGTAGATAACGAACCTTATAAAAAGTAGTTGAGGTTATTCTATTTTAGACTAGCTGTTACCCGCGACTTTGTCTGCTTGAAATTCAGGAAGATTTTAACTCATTCTTCACTTTTAATAAGAGAAATAATTATCAGCTTATTGTTTACAATTCGACATTATAATTATTAATAATTTTAATGATATAGAGGTCTTCCTAATAAGATTATAAACGTATTGCGTAAAGAGTTCCATAATACAATTTCTTGCGGAACAGACACGCGTTTATTTTTTGTATAGTCTCAAAATCTTAATTATATTAATGGCAAATGTAATATAAATCTTCATAATAATATTTTAAGTTCTTGTTTCATTAGTTCCTTATACAGTGTAAGTGAGCACTGAGGTAGTTATATGGTAGGTTAAGGTTCCAAATGTGTTGCTAATGACAATCTCATTTGGCACGCTATTAGTATTTATATATCTAATGTACACGTTACATATTACTTTTAGTGGCGTGCGCGTCGTACTTACAATTGTCTATAAAGAGCATTTCTATAATTGTACATAGTCTCACAATTTTATAATTCTTTAATACGATTTAAAAAAAACGCGTGCGGAGCTGCGGGTCCAGCTAGTACATAAATATAAAACAATTTAAAATATAGAAAGCTTATTCGATGTGGTCTCCATTGGCTGCAATACAGTCCTTTAAACGTTGAGGCCAGTTATCAATAGAAGCACGCACTCTTTCCATGGAAATATTCTTCACTGCCAATCGTACGGATTGTTATAAAAATGTATATCGATTAGTATTTTCATATTGGGTAAATAATTACTAATCATTTGTATAAAGCTTTGTATTTAAAGTACTTCTTATGATTGGTGGAGAGACTGTCATGCTGTCAATCTATGACGACCAATCATAAACAAGTAAATCGGTGGGGATGAAACTATAAGAGCGCGTATTCAGGGGTATGTCGGGCATTCGTTATTCAGGATTGAGTACAAACACATGTATTGTATCGTGTTTAGGCTGTTTAAATTAAACAGTACTGTAATGAATCTAATACTTAACACTATATAAAGTGTTTTTGCATTAAAAGTCCTTGTTACTGGTTGATAAACTAACACGGTTCACAGGATTGTTTTAGGGACTCCAAATTATCATGGCGTTTAGAGCAAGCCGTACTCTCTAAAACTGACCATAAATCCTAATCCAGCGGATTAAGATCGGGACTAGACGACGGCCAGTCTTCAGCTCTGATGAAGTCCGAAACGTTCGTTTTCAACCAAGACTGCGTAGACCGAACTTTATGACCCGACGTCGAGTCTTGCTGGAAGGACCGTTCTTGGTTATTGAACATGGTGTCGTTAAGGGCTTCACTACCTTCTCAAGAATGATATCTTGATACACTTGTGCCGATGTTTTGATACCTTTCTCACAAAAGTATGGCTCGGTCACTCCTTGATAGTTAATACCCCACTTAACCATCACTGAAGTCGGATAGTGCCCACGTTGCACTCTGTCGACTAATTGGGAAGCTTCCTTAGAGCTCTGAGCATAAATACGGTCATTCGGTTCGATTTTGCCACCGTATTCTTTTTTAAATTATCAGTTAAGAAATGCCCAGTACGTCTCTTATAGGTTGCAAGTCCCAAGTCATCTTTTAAAATACTATTTATTTTAAATTCTTTCCCTTACTGTTTTGACCACCTTTTTCGTACGAATACTACGTGGACGGCCAGATCTTTTTCTGTCACAAACAGGAGGTCTCATTGTACCTATTAATAACCCGGTACACAAACATTTCACTAATACTAAGCGTTATAAATATTGCATTTGGCTCCATACCTACTTTGTGTAATGCAATCACAGTGATTCGGTTCTCTTTATCGGCCCACACCATTTTAATATTGTACAATGTATTGGCACCAAAATGAGAACTCAATGAAGAATTATATAAAAATGACAGATTCCAAATTCAAAATAATATTTCTTACAATTTTGTAGAGAAAATTCATCATTAAAAGGGGTTGATTCTTTCTTGGTTGTACCATACATTTTATGTCCGAGATATATGTGAGTGATAGCCTAATTCTCCTCGACATTACCCTTCCTCGACCAGGTGAATGAATAATCTATAGGGATAACCCCCCAATTCACTTCTATTGCTACTTCTTATATCGAAAACCCAGTGGCATCTGGTGAATGTGGGCCTCGACCTCGCTCGAAGGTATAAGATTAGTGTAAGCCTGATATAATATTATTATCTTCTTCTATATACATATAATAAGAATGTTGATCTAACGTGTCTGTACTTTTTAGACTTTTGTGATAAATATTGTTGCAGGTTGTCTTAGAATAAGTAATAAAATACATTTCAACTTTTCTTTTAAATGTCTCTCTGTCTGTTTGTTTGAACACGCATCAAAATACTGCGTTCCCGATAAAACCTCACCAAAAAAATGATAAAGCATATTTTAGAGTCATATTTAACCTTGGTTTCATTAAAATCTGTTCACTCTATCAAAAGTTATTGTAATTTTAATGAGGAGACTTAAGTACGAGAGAAAAGTAGATAAGTAAATGGACTTAATACATTCACGTAATTTTATTAGGCACTGTTTTTTTACAGTAGGTTCCCGCGGACGCTGTCGCGGGTACAGCTAGTCTTTACATAATTTCACTATCATTTTCTATCAGGCGTACATCAACGGAGACTCGTTCTGAAGAACAGAAGCGCGGTGCACGCCAGAGCGCTTCTTTTACGCTGAATCTCTTCAGAGGCCAGTTGGAGCCCGCGCAAGTGTTCCCGTTCCCGGAACCGCTCTCAGAAGATCAACGTCAGATGCTGCAGGAACTAGTCCCGCCGGTCGAGAAGTTCTTCCAAGAGGTGAGTCGCGAGAGTCCCGGGGCGTGTGCGCGTCGAGGCCTGCGGTGAGACCGAGTGTTGTCGGGCAGGTGAACGACCCCGCGCGGAACGACGCGGAGGCGCGCATCGAGGAGAGCACGCTGGCGGGGCTGTGGGAGCTCGGCGCGTTCGGGCTGCAGGTGCCGGCGGAGCTCGGGGGGCTCGGCCTGTGCAACACGCAGTACGCGCGGCTGGTGGAGGTGGTCGGCGCGCACGACCTGGGCGTCGGCATCACGCTCGGCGCGCACCAATCCATCGGCTTCAAGGGCATCCTGCTCTTCGGCAACGAGAACCAAAAGGCGCACTACCTACCGCGAGTCACCGGAGGAGAGTACGCCGCCTTCTGCCTCACGGAACCCTCTTCCGGCTCCGATGCCGGATCTATCAAGTGAGCAACAACTATTTATATGTACCATTTTAATTTATTTATTTTGTCTTCTATACTAACGGTTATAAATAATTCTGATATCGATCAAGTTATTGTAACGTATGGTACTATACTATATATTATTATCTTTTAGAACGAGTTTTTAAAACGTTGAGCTGATATAATTATATGTTCAACATATAACTAAATATTTTACGATACAGGAGTCGAGCCGTACTTTCCCCGGACGGAAAACACTTCATTCTGAACGGGTCCAAGATCTGGATCAGCAACGGCGGCATCGCCGAGATCATGACCGTGTTCGCGCAGACCCCCATCGAGAAAGACGGGAAGACCGTGGACAAGGTGACCGCGTTCATCGTGGAGCGATCCTTCGGCGGAGTGTCTTCCGGCCCGCCGGAGAACAAGATGGGCATCAAGTGCTCCAACACGGCGGAAGTGTACTACGAGGACGTGCGAGTCCCCGTCGAGAACGTCCTGGGCGGCGTCGGGAACGGGTTCAAGGTCGCCATGAACATCCTCAACAACGGGCGCTTCGGCATGGCGGCCGCGCTGGCCGGCACGCAGCGCTCCGCCCTCCGCGTGGCCGCGCAGCACGCCGCCACGCGCCTGCAGTTCGGCAAACCCATCGCCAGCTTCGGCGCCATCCGCGAGAAGCTCGCGCGCATGGCCGTGCTGCAGTACGTCACCGAGTCGCTCGCCTACATGGTCAGCGGCAACATGGACTCCGGCGCGCAGGACTACCACCTCGAGGCCGCCATCTCCAAGGTCTTCGCGTCCGACTCCGCCTGGACGGTCGTCGACGAGGCGATCCAGATCCTCGGCGGGATGGGCTACATGAAGGCGACCGGCCTCGAGCGCGTGCTGCGTGATCTGCGCATCTTCCGTATTTTCGAGGGCACCAACGACATCCTGAGACTGTTCGTCGCGCTGACGGGTGCGTATATCGCTCCGCTCGTCGTAAGTATAGGAGACGAGGCGACCCGGTCTGGCACCGTCTCGATGTGTCCGCAGGGATCCAGTTCGCCGGGTCGCACCTGCAGGAGCTGCAGCGCGCGTTCCGCAACCCGACGGCGCACCTCGGCCTGATATTCAGCGAGGCCGGGCGCCGCGCCTCCGCCGCCGTCGGGCTCCGCCGCGGGCCCGCGCTGGACGCGCTGGTGGCGCCCGAGTTGCGCGCGCCCGCCGCCGAGCTGGCGCGGCTCGTGGCGGAGCACGGCCGCTGCGTGGAGGCGGCGCTGCGCAGGCACGGGCGCGGCGTGGTGGAGCGCCAGTTCGAGCTGAACCGGCTGGCGGCGGCGGCCATCGACACGTACACGACGGCGGTGGCGCTGTCGCGGGCGTCGCGCGCGCGGCGGCAGGGGCTGGCGAGCGCGGTGCGGGAGTGCGAGCTGGCCCACGCGTGGGCGGAGGAGGCGCTGGGCCGCGTGCCGGCGCTGCTGGCGGCGACGCGGGACCCGCGCTCGCTGTCGCAGTTCGCGCGACTGGACGGGCTGGGGGCGGCGGTGGCGGAGAGCGGCGGCCAGCTCACTTCCAACCCCTTGAACCTCTGATGTTCCTTCGCGCCCGGTCCGCTTCGTCTTCCATCCCCCCTCACTTTATAGGCATTATTTATGTACAATGTTAATTTATATTTTGATAGTAAACTTTTACAACCCGACTGTTCACTTTCATTTTCTAACTGTAATCTAATGTAACTAACTCGATAAACATTATTTCACTTCACATCAGAATGCATTAAAAATGTAACAATTTTTTCGTATGTTGATATGTACAAAAAAAACTGAATGCTAAAGATGGACCAAAAGGTTTGGACATTTTTAAACAGGAAAATAAAACTGCAAATGTTTACGACAACTAAGATAAATTACTCACTTCATGGAATGACAACAAGCACATGACAAAATAATTAATTATGCAGTATACCTGACAAAGGTAGTAACTAAAGGCGAGCGCGAGACATCTCGACCGGGCGTCATTTCTAAAGACCACACTGAATTATTAGTAAACTAGCTGACCCGTGCAACTTTGCACCAAATCGGGTATTACCGCCCTGCTGGAAAAATCTTGTGGAATATCATAGGAAAAAAAAAATCTATAAAATTTTATGATTTATTTATAAACGTATGAGCCAGAGAAAATTTTCTCTTAAATATTTTATGATATTTTATCAGTAGTTCACCAACTCATAGATTCTCATAAAAGTATTACTTCTTTGTCGTTATGAGATTTTATGAGTAATTCCATTAATTACTAGTATCTATTACATTTTATAAGAACTTCGAGATTAAATTTCAAGTCGCATTTCTATGCGATTTTATGTGGAAAATTGAAAGAAAAGTAATTCATAAGAAATTCTTATGACTATTTCCGTAGACAAATACACATCAAAGTGTACTAAAACTTATAAGAGACGAACTTCTTAGCCTTCCATGGATTCACCGTGCGGGTGCCGGGTCCATCGTGTGGCAGAGGGAGAAACTCAGAGCAGTTCCCAGGACTTGCGACCCAGGTGTAGGTTTAAGGAGGCCCCCTTTGAGATGCGCATCAACGCTCACCTTCACTGCTCGAGTTTCCCGCCCTGCCTAGCCAAATTTGGTAGGAACCTGTTAGTGCAGCCTTTGATACTCGTTCTAAAATATAACTTACTGCAGTTCTCGACAGGCCAAGGTCCTTCAGAAGGTTGTAGAGAGATTTTGCTGGTATACCTCTCGCTCCTACTTCTACCGCGTATAACTTAACCACATAGCCATTTTTATTTAGTTCATTAGTTAGTTCGTAATATTTATTTAATTTAATTGTGTGGTCTTTAGGAATGTTGGTTTCCCACGGTACAGTAAGCTCTACTAGTATTATATGTTTTATGTGTCTAGAGAAGAGGAATATGTCCGGTCTGGATGACGAGACACCAACATCCTCTGGGATTTTATAGTGCTTGTCATACGTATCCATTAAAATAGTCCAGTCAGGTGCAGTACCTAGGATTGAGAAAGGCTTGCTTTTAGAGTTTACAGTTGAGCCATCCTTTACAAAGTTAATTTGTCGTTTATTTGAGGTCAATCCTTTTTGGGCTCTAGCTACTGAAAGACTTACTGCTTCACGTATGATTTCAAGTACTCTATGATGTCGGCGTGAGTAATAACCCCTATCAAGCAGCACCTTGCAACCTACCAATAAGTGCCTAGCAGTACCTACTGCCTCACCACAAGTAAAGCAAGATTTTTCAGAGGCTTTCCCCCATCTTACTAGGTTACTTTGGTCTGGGAGGGTCATTTGGAAGGCATTAAGATAGAATTTTAATAGGGCAGGAGACCAATCATAAAGTAGGGTGCGCCATTTCAGGGCTAACGGGGTGCAGAACTCACCTAAGGTTAACCACTCACTTTGCATTTCTAAATTCATTGCGTGCACTTTATAATTATCATTTTCATCTTGTTGTAGAAAAGATTTTATTATTTCTCGGTCTTCCTTTTTCTTTGCAGGACCCAGTCCGACTCTATTAAACTGTGCTCCTGCCATAAATTATTTATGGAATTGAAGTCTTGACTCAAGCTCTGTAGCACATTTATCTTTTGGGATTGACGAGATTATTTCGTCCTGGGATTGTCTCAAGACATGCATTTTGGTCACTCTGAGGTGTTTATAGAGTTCCGATGGTTTCTTTAACTTCATCCCAAAACTGTTTTGATCCCTGAATAAAGTTGAGGGGTCAGCTGAATGTGCAATTCCGAGCCATAGCTTCAATATCTTTATGACATTTGCATCTAGTTTTGCCAGGAGGGTTTTACCAATGTCATTAACAAGAAAAGTTCTATACGTTAAAGAGGCCCGGAATTCAAGATAAAATCCCATAAAATTCATTTTCGGATCAGTTTACACGATATACTAATTTTATGAAAAAATTGTTAATCAGTTATATATATTAAAAAAACTATAGATTTGAAATATTTAATAATAAAAAAATTATCTTTGTATTCTATTCATAACCGTGTATTAAAATTAAAATGATGAAATACAGACACCTTAAAGAGTGAGAGCGCTGTAGCGAAATTGAAGTATGTTAGAGAGGAATGTTGCTCTTTCGGTTCGAACCCCTTTCGGTCGTTAGGTCATTTGACAAAAGCGAGTCGGAATGTGTGTGGAAAGTGCAACATTATTTATTATCTATTGTTCGTGAAGATCTTTTGTGATGCTTAGAAGTGAAAAATGTTTGCGTACATTAAAATACTCGGAAAAATTGTGAACGTGAACGAGATCCAGAAGTTCGAGGTATAATATGCTTTGCCTACGAAAAAATTTAATAATAGGTTTTACCTATAAAATTGCCGTTCTGCAGTACTGACCATTTCACATCAAAATAATTTTTGTTTGGCTAAGAATTCTAATTTCAAATTAATTTTATTTTAAAAACATGGAATACCTTTTCCAAAAGTAGTCATTTGTTTATTGATTAGTGTTACATTTTCATCGCATTTCAATCTTTTTTGTCATCATGGATACGTTAAAAATTCGAGTAATTATGGAATATGAGTGCGGCACACACAATCTACGGCTGAATTAGCAGCAGTTCTCGACGTTAGCGTCAAAACAATATTGGTCCATTTGCGTCAAATTGGCAAGGTAAAAAAGCTTGACAAATGGGTGCCCCACGAACTCAATGATCGCCAGCGCGAAGTACGCGTCGAGACGCGCCTTGCACTGCTCAACAGACACACAAATGAAGGAATTTTGAACCGCATTGTTACCTGTGATGAAAAATGGATTCTGTTTGATAACCGCAAGCGCTTAGCAAGTTGGTTCGATCCTGGTTCAGCATCTAAACAATGCCCTAAACGAAAACTTACACCTAGAAAAGTGATGGTCACTGTTTGGTGGTCTAGCGACGGTGTGATTCATCACAGCTTCTTACCAAACGGGGTGAGCATTACTGCAGATGTGTACTGTGAAGAACTAAACACAATGATGGACAAGCTGGCACATCTCCAACCAGCATTGGTCAATCGCTCGTCTCCGCTGCTCCTGCACGACAACGCGCGACCTCATACTGCACAGCAGACGGTCTCCCAAGTTGCAAGAACTGAGGTTGGAAGTTCTCCATCATCCGCCCTACTCACCAGACCTTGCGCCTACAGATTACTACTTTTTCCAGAATTTGGATAACTCCTTGGCGGGAAAAAAATTCAATACCCGAGAGGCAGTACAAAATGCCTTTGAAGAATTTGATGCCTCCCGTCCAGCTGATTTCTTTAAGAAGGGCATGAATAAACTGCCACTGCGTTGTCAAAGATGCATTGACTGCATGAGTGATTACTTCTATTAATACAAATAAAAAATACATGAAAAAAAATCGTTTAAATTTTTTCATACAAAACGGCAATTTCATAGGTAACGACCTAATAATAGTTAGATATATGCTCTAGTGACACTTTTTGTTCATAATGATGTGTTCTGCAAAATCGTAGTACATTATTTTGTTCTATCATCAATAGTTTTCGCAGCGTACGCGATGTAAGAACATTTTTAGATCGTTTTTTTACACCTTGGGTTACATTATTGGAGTTTTAATAAGGCTCCCTAATTTTTTGAACTGACTGACATTCGGGAGTAATGTTGCTTCCCAACGGTGAAAGACTTTTTTAAAACGGTCCAGTAGTTTCGGAGCTTATTCAATACAAACAAACAATCAAATCTTTCCTATTTATAATATTAGTTTAGATAAAGATATATGCCCAAGCTCTACCTGATGTTTTTATTTGTGTGTAATTATTCTTAACTAGTATAGTAGTGGTATAAACTTGTATATAATATTTCTCAGTGAATGCTCTATCTTAATATATATATTTCTTGTGTGCGTGTGTATGTGACTGAACTCCTCCTAAACGACTGGACCGATTTTGATGAAATTTTTTGTGTGTGTTCGTGGAGATTCGAGAATGGTTTAGATTGACAATTGGACTCGGTAGGTGGCGCTGCAGTTGACTTTTAGGATTTTTTTTATTATCAAGGCAGGACAACGTCCGCCCGGTCCGCTAGTAATATATAAAACAATTGTTTCTAAGCTGGACAATAGTTTCACAGATATATGCATTAAAAGGAAAAAGCAACTCCTGTGCTATGCAATACTATATCAGTATCTAATTTTGGACCAGATGATTTTAGAAAACCAGAATGAGTCTTATTTTGTATAATAAAATTTAAAAAGAAAACCCTAAAAAACGAAAACATAAATAAAAAATGAGCCGTCACGGGTCGCCTGGCCGATGTGAAACATCGAAATTGTTTGAATCGAACGAATCTCAAAGTATACTATAGGTATGCGAGCTCAGTGCATCAAGAGAGAATGCGTACAGTCGCTTGCGCATGGCATCACGTCGTCACGTCGACAATAGGTTTACCCCCGCCCATAGATGTTTCACATCAAAATTCATATAGCGTGGCGACGCGTCGCCACACCTTTACTCGGTCTGTTCCGCCACTATAGATGTTTCATATCAATACTCATATTATTAAATTAATCAAATTAAATAAAAAAAAATATATAATTTTAATTTTTTTATTTTTGTCGGTCTGGCTGTTTGTTCCAGGTAATCTCCGAAACGGCTTTACCGATTTTGACGGGAACTTCACGGATGAAAAAGCTAAAATTACAATTAGCAATTCAACATTACAATTAATAGTAACTTTGAAGATAGAAGGGGTCTTTCTATTAAGATCTAAGACTATAAATGTTAATAGTTCCATAATACAATTTCTTGCAGAACAGATAAACAATAATTTTTTGGATAGTCACAAAAACTTTATTATAATGATTATGAGGGCATCTTTATAATAATATTTTTAATTCATTATTTAATTAGTTCTTTATACAGTGTAAATGAGCACTGAGGTAGTTATATGGTGGGTGAAAGTTCCAGATATGTTACTGATGGTAAACCTTATTTGACACACTGTTAGTATTTATATATCTACTGTACATGTTACTGTAGGTTGCGTGCGTGTCTTACTTACAACTGTTTTTGAAAGTGCATTTCTATAATTGTACACAATTACACAATTTTACATTTGTTTAATATAATTTTTAAAATGCGTGTGGCATTGCGGGTTACATCTTGTTATGTAATAACTTAAGATAGAAGGTCCCTTAAGTAGGGACTTAATAAAGAAATATCTCAAAAGTGTGAGAAAATCATTAATATTTTAAGAGCTCTTTCCAGAGTGTGGTGGGGTTCACATCCTTATACTCAAAAGATCTTATATAATGTGCTTATCCGCTCCCACTTTGATTATGGAACAATCCTCCTTGAACCTTGCAATAAGTTGGCATTGAAGGTTCTTGATCGTATTCAAGCTAAATGTCTACGAATTATCACTGGAGGAATGAAATCTTCACCTATCAATGTACTACAGGTAGAATGTGTTGAACATCCACTTAGTCTACGAAGACAATTCCTCTCTGATCGGTTTCTTTATAAAGCTGCACAGTTTTCACTACATCCACTTCTTTCGAGACTTCGCAAGTTATCACAAGATATAGAAGAATCAGACTATTGGAGACATAAGGACCTTCCATGTCTAATTAAAAGTTACAGAAAATTCATAGCTTTGCCAAGTCTAATATTTCAGCAAGATAAGCATCCCTTGTACAATGTTCCCTATGATGCATTGATATATAAACCTACAATTTTGCTCAATTTTGGTATAAAGAAGAGCAACCCTAACGCTGACTGGGAATTCAAGCATATAATTGAGCAAGATTGGAGAGATTGGACTTTAATGTTTACTGATGCATCAAAGTCAAGCCCTCAGAGTTATGTAGGAGCTGCAGTGTGGATTCCTAAATATCGCATAATTTTAAGTTATAAATGCCCTCCTTTATCCTCAAATTATACAGGTGAAGCAGTTGCTATATTAGAAGCAATCAAATATGTATTATCACATAAATTAAATCAAACTATCATTTTGACAGATTCTTTAAGTTGCTTGCAGGCTATTCAGGATAGCCAGATATATTCTAAAGTAAAGTCCCCGGTTATCATAACTATTAAATTATATTTGTATCAATGCCATTGTTTAGGAATTCATGTAGCTCTGGCATGGATACCAGGGCATAGTGGAATCCAGGGTAATGAAACTGCTGATCTTCTTGCTAAGGAAGCTATCCGGACTGGATATTTTGATCACTACAAAACCTATGTTCAGGATTTATGCCCTGTAGCCAAAACTGATCTGTTCGCATTATGGACCTCAAACTGGAATGTATCCAAACTAATTAAAGGCAAATCATATGCTTCCATTCAAGATAATATCCCGAGTAAGCCATGGTTCTATACGTATCGTAACTGTTGTAAACTTGCTGCATCTACTATCTGTAGACTTAGGATAGGTCACGTGTGTTCTCCAGTCCACCTTGCAAAGGTTAGAATCAGGGACAACTCGATATGTGAATGTGGACTAGACGAAGGCACACTAGAACACATCTTCTTCAATTGTCCTAATCTAGTATATTCCTTGTATGATATTTTGCCTGACAGTATACCCCGTCCTTCTGATTTTAAATCTTTGCTTTTATATGTGTTTTCTCCCTTTGTCTATACTTTGGCCAATTTTATAATTAGTAACAAAATTAAACTTTAACATTACTAACATTAAGCATTATGTCAATTTATATTTATTTATTTAAGCATGATTATATATATTGTATTTGTCCTTTGATATATTACACTGGCCTAATCTGGAAGAGCAAAATTATACAATTAATATTTAATACTACCTATAAAGTGACTCTCCCATGACTAACTTGACACTGGCAGAACTCGTATCTACGAGACGCCAATATAAAAATGTTGATTGATTGATTGAAAGTAACCAACTCGGTATTACATGGGTCTCATAACTTTTTACAGTAGAAGAATTAAGTTGTGAGACTTGGTTTTTTTTACAAATTTTGTTTTTGATGGCATTTCATTTCTTTTTGTAGATAGTCCTACTTTTTTCTTTCCGTTATTTTCTACTTCTTGAATACAAACAACATATTATTACGTTTACTACAACTATTATTCCATTATATTATACATATACATACAGGTACACTGATTCATTCAATGCAAATGAAACTTTGTAATCCTATACATTTATATGGTATTACAAAGTTATTTATGCAGTTGGTGTATATAAACAACCGGACCGGATTACAAAATATTTCAGTTTATCCTTGATTTACACACTAAACACTAAGTGTATTCTAAATTTGAAGGTTCTATGTCTGCTAGAAGTGCCTTAGAGTTTTGTTGATCGCTCAGTGAGTGAGTAATAAAATTATGAAATGTTGACTAGTTATAATTCTTAAACTACTGGTGCAAATTGAATGCAATTTGAAATATATCGTGTTTATACAATGCCTCCTTGGTTACCGAAAATTCAGGCATCTAGTTTTATCCACAAGGAAGTTATAGGGGATTGTATATGGCCTGAATGGCTTTGAGAAAAGGATGGTACGGCCATGTCAATCTATTGCTCGACTTGGGTGGGGCACTGCCGTCTCGCCAGCCATGTATGAAAATTGATTAAGAGGTATGGCATCCTCTTAGATGTTGAATATTTTCTTCACATTGAAATGGGACCATACCTGAATATACCCACCTCAAATAAAAAAAAAAATCATTAAAACCAGATCACAATTGATGGAAATATCAATTACCATACATGAACAGGAAGTACATATAGCTGACTAGCTGACCCGTGCCCACTTCGTTGGATGGTAATAGGCATTATCAAGCTACAACTTTTTTCTAGAACTCAATCATATATCTCTCATCTTAAGGCAGCGTTCGTAAAAAACATTTTCGTTCAACCATTTTTTCTCCAACTCTCCAGATATTACCCCCTACAACCTCACAAACTTTACCTCTTTATAATATTATTATAATTAATTAAAAGCTTCTGCCCACGACTTCATACGCGTGGAATAGTTATTAGGGTGGAGTGAAAAAAACAAATTTTTTTTTTTTCTTAGCCTGGGGGTCAAATTTGTAGCTTATAAAAAACAAAAATTTTTGAAAAAAAAAAAAAAATTTTACTCAACATCTTGAGCCAGCCCACTCATTTTTAAAATTAATTACGAGTAAAAATATTTGGTTGCAAAAAAAAATTTTTTTTTGTCTTTGAATCTCTTAAAATATCTAAGAACTGGCAATTATGATCATTTCCAACTCAAATTTTATTCTAGTGCCCTAAAGAGGAATGGTACTTTTTGGGATTTTTTTTTTAAATTAAAACAATAGTCACAAAATTTTTTTTTTAACTTGTGATTTTTAATTGGCATAAAAGAGGATACTCTGAAGTTTCTAGAACGCCTTCAAAAATTTTTTTTTTGCAACCAAATATTTTTACTCGTAATTAGTTTTAAAAATGAGTGGGCTGGCTCAAGATGTTGAGTAAAATTTTTTTTTTTTTTAAAAATTTTTGTTTTTTATAAGCTACAAATTTGACCCCCAGGCTAAGAAAAAAAAAAATTTGTTTTTTTCACTCCACCCTAATAGTTATTTTGGTCTAACAGGCAGCGGAAGCTCTCAAAACGAAAAATAACCCCGATTTTAAAACATTCTTCATTGTTGCTCCGCTCCTATTGGTCTTAATGTGATGATATATAGCCTATAACATTCACAAATAATGGAGCTTTCTATTGGTAAAAGAATTTTCAAAATCGGTTTAGTACTTCCTGAGATTACCCACTACAAGGTCACAATGTCACCAACTTTACCTCTTTATAATATTAGTAATCTCTTCCTTTTTCCACATCCTTACAAAGTCATGTGTCAACACAAAAAGGGTATTAACAAATAAAATTTTCCTATGACCATCCTTTTATTTGTATATAAAATGATACTGAATCTAACTATTCTAATAAATATTTCCAAGTGTTGTGTAAACAAAACTTACACCTCTATCTGCAGTGAAGAGTCCCATGCTCGTGCGTTCACTTGACGCAATGTAGCCCTCAAAGCTCCACCTGGACCCAAAGCTAACGTCAACGGGAACGAGGCTCCCCGCGGCCGCGCGTACAGTGTGTGCAGCGCCTGTTCCCAGTGTACCGCGCGTGTTGTGAGTCGCGCCAGCCGTCGCCGCACGTCACCTGCGTCGCCGCCGTAAGCGCGTCCGTCCACTCCCGACACCACCATCACCCGCGGCACTCGCACTTCCAGCGCCGCTAGAGCCGCGCGCACCGCCTCCTCCGCCCGAGACATCAGCTCTGTGTGAAACGCGCCCTCCACACGCACGCGAACGGCCCGCTTCACTCCCAGCTCGCGCCCGTGTCGCTCCAGGTGTGCCAGCGCCGCCTCGTCGCCTGCTACCACCTTGCAGCTCGGATATAGATAGTTCGCGACTGAGCACACGGGTTCCCGCACGCCCAACTCCGCGGCGGCATCGCGCGCTTCCGCTAGCGCACGACCGAGCTGTGCCGTCGGTTCTAGCCACACGGTGAGCATTCCACCGGGACGCTCGGTGCTCGCCGCGCGCATCGCCGCCGATCGCACCTCCACCAGCCTTAACGCGCTCTCCAGCGATAGAGCCCCCGCGAATGTGAGTGCACCGATCTCACCGAGCGAAAAGCCAGCAGCCGCACGGACTCGCTCCACCGCGCCGGGCCGCTCCTCGCGCACACGCTCCAGCGCAGCCAGCGAGGTCACCAGTACGGCGGTCTGGCACCGCTTTGCCAGTTCTTCTGTTGGCCCTTCTGTACACACGCGCGTCACATCCCAGCCGACCACATCTGATGCGAGCTGATACAGATCCCGTACAGCTGGAATGCCGAGCAAATCTCTTCCCATTCCGACGTACTGGGAGCCCTGCCCCGGAAACAACAGCACCGCAGTGTCCCGCGGCTCGACTCGATTACGCCGATCGGGCTGCTCGGTGTTGCGCCGCGCGTACGGCTGCGTCGCCCAACGCAGCATCTCGTGCTCCGGCGCTTCGGGCTCTCCAAATGAACTCGCATCATCCAATAATCGCCGCAACGGACTTCGCTCTCCGCCACCAGTGTGGGAAAACCGCAATACCGCGTACAACCTTCCCGTCGTACGCAACTTCATCTCGATCTATGATCGTTCGATTACTTTCACTTTCCGATCTACGTCCACAGCATTCACATATTTCAAAGCGAACTATTTATCGAAACCATAAAAAACACAACCAAGCGAAAATTATAGGTTATATCAAACCAGAGCTGCCAAATTATAATGAAAATAAGGCCACAATTTTGATTATCTGAATTTATCATTAAAAATATTTGTTATTATAGAATAGTACTACGTATAATTAAATATATATTTTTTGAAAAATGCAGTTCTTATAAAAGTTAATGTAATAATAATATTTACTTTCTATAAAGAAACCATATTACACATTCTACTATATTAGAGCTAGGGATGTGAAACGATACATCGATATATTAAAACATCAATGTATCGTTTATAAACATCGATGTTAGCCTCCTACATAGGTATGTATCGCTCTGTATGAACGATGTTTTGTGATGTGTAGCACCATTTATTGTATGCGCTACCCAGTACCTTCCTCAGTCGTACGTAAGGAAGAAAATGATATATCGGCGTTTTAAAACATCGAATGGTACCCCTTACTAAGCATAAAGTTGCGAAAATTATTGTTTTTGAATTCTAATTAACGCAATCGAAATCAAAATATCCTCCATTCAATGTAGGCCCTGAGATGGCGCTTATGAATGTCAAAGCTACCACCGGTTCGGACAACAATCCAGTACCATCGAGAAGAACTGGCAAGAAACTTGATCTGGTTTATCTTTTCATGTAATATATTTTTATAAAACATAAATAGTTACATTCGTTATTACTGAATGCACAGAGAGGGGCGTCATTTCCATCATTTCATTTCACAATAGTTCACATATTGATCCACCCTATAATATAACCGCCTTTAGACATTAAAACCCGTTTGACATGGTTCTTGAACTCACTATCCGGCAAATCGGTAATGTGTTTTGGGAATTTGTTATAAAACGTAACACTATTACCTTAAAAAACTGTTTTTGGACTTAGTGAGCCTGAAGCATGGAATGACCAATTTGTTGCTGTTTTTTTAGTATTTAAATTATGCTGGTATTTTATTAGATCCAACATATCTAATTTAAATAAAAATAAGCTATCCATTTTTAAATGTAATTTTTCACCTTATTTCATACTTTTTCTAAACATTAATGCAGTATACTAATGTAAAACGTATGTCGTTGTTTTATTATTTTTAAAACATTAGTTTATGTTTGGAACGATTCGAAAAGTGTTGACGGTTCGGCTATCAACAGTATTGTCGCACGTATTTTAATGTTAAGCAGTTTTTATAATTTTAATAAAGTTTGCTACATTCAACATAGTATGTTATTTTAAATATTATATCAAAGGCTTCTACAGATCAATTAACAAACACATCGATATATAATAATTAAACATCGATGTTTAGTTATTACAAATATCGATGTTACAAAATTGATATTATTCATGAACAATGTTTCATCCCTACATCTATAGCGCCATCTGTTGTATTCGCTACCCACTATGTTCCTCAGCAACAAGTACAGTCTTTTAATTGTTACTAGAGATATCACTAATTTTTTAAATCAGTACCTCTAGTAGCACGGTTTGGAACTAATACTTGTGATCTATAGATTTTTTTAATGAATTTATTAGTTTTCTCATATTTTTATATCAATACTTGATATAAATTATCAGATATAAAAATACTAGTTCATTGAACAGTAAAATAAAATATCATTCAAAAGGACAACATATAAACAATTTTTATTTATATAAGATAAATTAGTCTTTCAGTGTGTATATAAGAAATATGATAATTATAATTACTTATAGATATTTACAATAAATCGACGGATTAAAATAACCTATAATTAAAATTTCATAAGCATAAATTATTTTTTACTATAAATATTTCTTATAGTCTATTAACTAATAACTTACACTTTATTTGTTTGTAGTTTAAACATATGAATCGAATATAACAAAATAATTTTAAAATGCAAATTTACCATGTTACGCTGATAACTATTACCATATTATTAGCTACTATAGCAACGATAACACGTAACGCTTAAGTACAAAAATGTATATCTACTGTGCCGTAAGAAGTTTCACTCCAATAAATGGACATTTACTTAATAAAAAAAAACATTTTTTTTTACCTTTAGAACAAGATATATGTATATTAATGAAACTAGCTTTTGTTCACCTCTTCGCTTGTGTTTATGTCGATTTCATATATCCCTCGGGATGAAATAATAGGTCTTTACCTATGAAATGGCCGTTCTGCAGTATTGGCCATTTCAAATCAAAATAATTTTTGTTTGGCTAAGAATTCTAATTTCAAATTAATTTTATTTTAAAAACATGGAATTCTTTTTCCAAAAGTAGTCATTTGTTTATTGATTAGTGTTACATTTTCATCGCATTTCAATCTTTTTTGTCATCATGGATACGTTAAAAATTCGAGTAATTATGGAATATGAGTACCGTCGTAGCAGCAACGCGGCACAAGCGGCACGCAACATCAACGACGTATACGGAGCTAACACTACAAACCAACGCATCACCTGTTATTGGTTTGCTCGCTTCCGTTCTGGGAATTTCGACCTGAAAAATGAACCTCACGGTCGTCTACGGCTGAATTAGCAGCAGCTTTCGACGTTAGCGTCAAAACAATATTGGTCCATTTGCGTCAAATTGGCAAGGTAAAAAGCTTGACAAATGGGTGCCCCACGAACTCAATGATCGCCAGCGCGAATTACGCATCGAGACGTGCCTTGCACTGCTCAACAGACACACAAATGAAGGTATTTTGAACCGCATTGTTACCTGCGATGAAAAATAGATTCTGTTTGATAACCGCAAGCGCTCAGCAAGTTGGTTGGATCCTGGTTCAGCACCTAAACAATGCCCTAAACGAAAACTTACCCCTAGAAAAGTGATGGTCACTGTTTGGTGGTCTAGCGCCGGTGTGATTCATCACAGCTTCTTACCAAACGGGGTGAGCATTACTGCAGTTGTGTACTGTGAAGAACTGAACACAATGATGGAGAAGCTGGCACATCTCCAACCAGCATTGGTCAATCGCTCGTCTCCGCTGCTCCTGCACGATAACGCGCGACCTCATACTGCACAGCAGACGGTCTCCAAGTTGCAAGAACTGGGGGTTGGAAGTTCTCCGTCATCCGCCCTACTCACCAGACCTTACGCCTACAGACTACTACTTTTTCCAGAATTTGGATAACTCCTTGGCGGGAAAAAATTTAATACCCGAGAGGCAGTACAAAATGCCTTTGAAGAATTTATTGCCTCCCGTCCAGCTGATTTCTTTAAGAAGGGAATCAATAAACTGCCACTGCGTTGGCAAAGATGCATTGATCGCATGGGTGATTACTTCGATTAATACAAATAAAAAATACATGAAAAAAATTCGTCTAAATTTTTTCATACAAAACGGCAATTTCATAGATAAAGACCTAATATCAAGTGTACAATGTGTACATGTTCATCTTTTTCAAATTCGTTAGAAGATTCATTTTGTTAAGCCGCTGCTATTATATTGGTTAAGTAATTGTTTATGTAACTGACGAATTTACATTTAGCAGCACCATCTTTGAAATGAATTAGCTTAAAACGTAAATCTGGAGCGGTTGCAATATGCAAGGGTGGCCACTGTTCTAATTCAAAGCGTTTTTTCAAAGCGTTTTCAAGCTCTGCTTTTAATGGAAATGTGTTTACTAGGATCGAGGTTGTCAAAATAATATTTTTCTAATTATATTTTGTGAGTTGAATATTGGATTTTGTTTTTGACGTGATAACGTCTTACAAATCGATGAATGCCGGCTAGACGCATGAAAAAGTATGACTCATTGTCACGTTCCGCATAAGCCGACCATGCAAGCGAGAGCGCATAACAAGCGATAGAGAGGCGCGATAGGCCTAAACGTTCTGCTTGTGACGCATCTATCTCTCTTCCACTCCATCAGCCGATGCGTCCGAGTCGTTATCACGTAAAATTATCGTCCGTAAACCGACTTTAGAGACAACCAATTTTTTTAATAAATATTTTCATCATAATTTTCTGTTTCATTTTTTTTTCTCCATCATCGACAAAACATCGATGTATTGTTTTTTATGTAAATATTGATATTCTAACATCGATGTTTTTTTTTATAAACGATGTTTCATCCCTAATTAAAACTAGGGATGGCGACATAGACTGCGTTCCACTAGACGCTCACAACGCTCACGACCGCGAGTTTTCCTTCCACTTACTTGCGGGCGTTACAATCGTACACCCAAGTGGAACGCATAATGGCGTGTTTTGAGCGTTCAGGTAAAAATAATACAAATGGCGATCTAGAAATAATAATCCAAAAGCTTTAAGAGGTTATGTCTTAGCAGTAAATTGTAATAATTATTATGTAAATTGATTTAAGTACATTGAAAGATAAATGTATAATTCAATTTTTATATTTAATTTTAGTGCAGTATTTAATTAATTTGCATTCAAATAAAATAACAATGTCTTTTGAGGCAACAGTAGGATATTTGGTGATAATTGTATATATTATTGAACTGTTTTATAAAAGTGTACAAATGAATTTTTCTCATTTAACTTTATTTATTATAAAATGATAAAATATATTTTTTGGTTTAATAAAAAATATGTAATTATAATTAAGTGATAATAAATTGATTTCCTCTCAGAATTTAACGATTGCAAACATTTTTAAATAGAATTTAAAATTATCAAAACTTAATTAACATATTTCATGTAAATATATTAATAAATTTCATTGATCCATTAAATACAATATGTTATTTCATATAAATATTCTACTGCATCAAATAATAGAAGCGTTTTACCTCACAATAAAACACATATTAATTTACTTACCTTATTCGAAGCTTACTTATGAGATAGGCACTTCCGTTTCCCGCCGGCATGCCCACTTTTGACAGTATATTTAACTAACTTCCGGTCATATACCTTTCTTGTCTGCCCCACCATGGCAGAGAGGCGTATTTATAGAGAGACGCCATCTTTCAACTTCATTGAGTCGAATAATAATACCAGGCAGAATTTAAAATATTAAGCTTCGAATAAGGTAAGTAAATTAATATGCGTTTTATTGTAAGGTAAAACGGTTCTATTAATTTGACTTGACCTTATTCGAAGCTTACTTATGAGACTTGTTTGTTATCGCCTGGTGGTGGTAGAGACACCGACGCCATTGTGATCTAAATAAGCCAGGTTCACAATGGGAATCTAATTACACAAGAATTGACTTTAATTAGCAGTGATTACAGAGGTATTATCAATTGTGAGTAAAACCTATGTATTCAAGAAGGCAATTCCCTCTGAAAGATGCCTTAAACATGTTTGAAACCTTATTGCCTTTGCCACTCCTCGAGTGTTGCATAACTTTATCGAATTTGTTTAATAAAGGCAACTGGGAACTCAATAACTAAAACGTTCACCACATTTTAGTATATAATCATTAATTAAGAAACTATGGTGTAGTTTCGTAATTGCTTTTAATCAGAGTCGTAGTTATGGACGGATTCTGTTTCACCCCGGTAGATTTTAAGATCATACGATATGAGAATGCGTTTTGTCCGCACTATTCCCATAATAAATAATTTTACCTAAAACAAGACCCGATCTGATCAAAATCAAGCCACTTCTCTACTGCTCGGGTTATAATATTAGTAATGTGCTCTGCACCATCACCACATAACTCTGTATACCAAGCTATATAAAATAAGTTTTACACATAAAACTATTATTTGAAAAAGGTTAAGAGCTGGCAATGATTCCTTCTAGTAGTAATCTAGAAGTAGTACGAAAGTTACACAAACATTAGCTATCTAAGCAAAAACACCTAAGTGATATCCAAGACAACCGTTGTATGTAAAAATACTGGTTTAAAATAACCAAAAGATTCATACTAACATCGAAAGTCTTCAAAGCTTATGTGTGCTCTAGTCAATTTAGAAATAGTAAAATCTATGGTTTGAAAGAATTATGGCTAAATAAGCGCAAAAACCAATTTCCAACCAAACTTTCCAGTAGGCTTAATTTTAAGCCAAACATATATAGTGATGACAAACTCCTTTTACAAGCACTCTCTTGGTCTAGCAGTTTGACAACAAACTTACAATTATGTCTCAAATAGAAACTATTCATTATTTTACCAATTCGGAACGAATCCCGCATAAAACGGGTGCGGTAACTATACAGTAATCTAAGGAGATTTCTGTTGTTCCTACCATTATGTTCAAAGCCGAACAAAATGGTTTTCCCCGCACCATCATACTAATAAATAGGTACCTTATTGATGTGGCCACCGATCCGATCGTTTGCCTCGAGGCTAGGGCGCGCGCGCGGCGCTGGGAAGCGGCAGAGTCACCTCTCGGAACGAAAGGCATTTGCGACGCTACGCCTCGCCCCCCCGTCGTGCGCACCCACTACAGGTAACAGATGCATCGCTCTCATGCTGCCTCACCTCCAAGTAGTTCAGTGAAGTTACGTGACAACCTTGACTGCAACCATTAGTGCTGCTGCGTACTCCTCATTTGATTCTGTTATTTTGGGTTATTCTAACGAATATTTTTCGCTGCAATCAATTTATTAGAGGCATGACCATGACAATGTAAGTCAGTGACTTTATGAGGGCGCTACATAGCACCTTTAAGATTCTATGAAGAAGCTATGCAAATTCTAGCGACTTTACTAGAACACGGAGTAATAAGTCTTTAGTATCGCAGTAGATTTCTTGCAAAACGCTTTGCGAAGAGTTCACACATTTGTACATGTCAACAGTTAAACCTCCGAAGCCATTTGAAACTGCTTAAGTCAACAGTTCGACCTCCGAAGCCATTTGAAACTGCTTAAAATACCGAGTATCAAACCTTCAATTTAATATCCTCAGGTTAGGAGATGCTTCTGCTTAATACACCCTGCGCTGGTTCCTTCTGATTTCTCGTGCTCCTGTCCGAAGTCTTCACATATTTGCCTGCTGAACATCAAGGCTACTACTGAAGTTGCGCATATTATTATAACAACCCTATGACATTCATGATCAATAGCCATACAAATAATAGCATTGACACAGCCTGTTTAAGCTGAACGTGCGCCGTTTACAACCCTTGGAAGAGTTCCTTATTTTTGTGCTATTGCGAGTAAACTGCGACTGTTGTAACCTACGAGGATGAGTTACGATGACTGAGCATTACATCAATTTCTATAAAAAAACAATTATTGATATAGTGATCGTTGAACAATAACGATGTTGCAGTCGGTAAGAGGAAGCTTGCTAGGCAGCAATGATTCCTTGTTGCACCTGCCAGAACACTATTGTATATTTCGCGTACTCCTGCGGAGAGACACGACCTATAGATCGAGTTATTAGGCTTCGTGCAGAAACCATGTTATGATCATCACGTAGAGTCCGGTGAAGCTGTTGTAGTCAGTTCGAGGAAATGTTATGATCATGCGAGGACACACCGAATAACAGCCATACAGTTAATGTTGTCGCAACGAGTTGTGTTCCTGCAAGAGTTCCTATCATCCTATGTGCTCCTGCGACTGCCAGCAGACTTAACAGTCCATTTCTCCGAAGTCCATCCCTTGTACACGTAAATGACTGGCATATTCTACCTTCGCGGTAAACGTACCCTCACACTTGGGACAGGTCAACACACTGTTACTATAATTATATTGTATAGCTTTAGGTGGTCTGGCTTCATATATATGTATACACTACTCCTGCGCGCTGGCACCTTCTAACCTCTGATGTGTGCGGTCGCTGCGAGGGTTGCTTCCATAATTCACGTGCAACTGAGAAGCGTTCCTGTGAGGATTCACGTGGAACTGAGAGGAGGCACCGAATAAGCCTCTAGCATTCCTGTCAGGAGACACTGAATAAACTGTGCGGATCGTTACACGATTCGTGTGCTTCTGCACAGGGGCACTGAGCAACCCTGCGCAGGCTCGTTACGTGATCCGCGTTCTCCTGCGCCGAGGCACTGAATAGCCCTGCGCGGGCTCTTAACGGGATTGATGTGCTCCTGCGCGGAGGCACTGAATAGCCCTGAGCGAGCTCGTTACGTGATTCGTGTGCTCCTACGCGGAGACACTGAATAGCCATGTGCGGGCTCGTAACTTGATTGGTGTGCTCCTGCGCGGAGGCACTGAATAGCCCTACGCGGGTGCGTAATGTGATTGGCCAGCTCCTGCGCGGGCTCGTAACGTTATTGGTGTGCTCCTACGCGGAGGCACTGAATTGCCCTGCGCGGGCTCATTACGCGAATCGCGTGCTCCTGCGCGGGTTCGTAACGTTATTGGTGTGCTCCTGAGCGGAGGCACTGAATAACCCTACGCGGGCTCGTAATGCGATTAGCGAGTTCCTGCGCGGGCTCGTAACGTGACTGGTGTGCTCCTGCGTGGAGGCACTGAATAGCCCTGCGCTGGTTCGTTATGCGATTCGCGTGCTCCTGCGCGGATACACTGAATAGCCCTGCGCTGGTTCGTTACGCGATTCGCGTGCTCCTGCGTGGAGACACTGAATAGCCCTGTGCTGGTTCGTTACGCGATTCGCGTGCTCCTGCGCGGAGACACTGAGTAGCCCTGCGCGGGTTCGTTATGTAATTCAAGTTCTACGCGGATACTGAATAACCCCCTACGCGGGTTGTTTATATAATCGCCGTGATCCAGCACTGATACGCTGAATAACCCTCCGCGGGTTATTATTATAAAAGTGATCCTGCATCGATACTGAATAACCTGCCGGTGGATCAGTACATTATAAATGACGCGCTCCTGTCGTGCTCGCTCGAGGAACAATGTGCTATTTGGAGACGCTAAATTTATCTCTTCCCGCGAGCCCGAGGGTTAGACCCACATTTCCAAAAATCCATACAAGCTGTATCATTAGAGATTCTTCGAGCTTGCATAGCGCTCGTACGAGCTTCTTCGTCTGACAACAGTGTGAAAAAATTCTCAATGTATTGAAGAGTGTTTAATAAATACAATTATATTTTTTAACATCATGTTGTCATATAATAATGTATGCATCTAGATAAATTTTTGTGTATGACTATTTCAAAATAAAGGTAGATATAACAATTTCCGTAGCCTGTCATTTTATATTGGCAACCCCAATCTGTCAACCATATTTCAACCAAATAAAATCATTGATCACTTCGTTTTCTCTTTCTAAATTTTCAACTGAACTCTCTGAAGTTTCAAGTTAATTAGTGTTTACAAGCAGCTGGTGGCAGTACGAGTCGAAAATTCTACATTTGTAATATTTGGACGTAACCAGACTTTTATAAATATTGCGGTGTCTCTTTATAACAATAGACACTAGATTTTTCTTAGCTATATAACAGCATTTACCTATTGTTTGAAGCAGAGTTAAGGTAAGTAATGTCTTACAACGTCAGCAGCTGTCGATGTTTATTTACAAGATTTTTTAAAGTAAAACCTTTTTCGAGAGTAACAAGCGGGAGAAGCTTGTTTCAGCAAACGAGTAAGGAATGTTGATAGTTAACCTGTTCAAATACTTGTGCGATTAATGTGGTAGATGCATTGTTAATACAAATTACACGTCAACAGAAGCACAAGATGGCTCGGGGTCATCAGAAAATTCAATCACAGGCCAAGGCTGCTGAGAAAATGTCTAAGATGAAGAAACAACAGGGTCACAGTGCCACTGATCAGAAGAAGGCCGCACAAAAAGCACTGGTTCATGTGTGTGCAGTTTGCAAGGTACTTTTCAAATCACTAGTTCTATTATGTTCCTTGCCTTTTAAGTAAAATCATTGTTTGGGTTTATAACAATGTTCCAGTACATGTGTGAGTAATCTTCCTGTAGATCAATATTATTATTATTTTCAACTTTCAGGATTCATACCCATTGTATATTAATATTTATCTGGGCCTAGACTGTCTTCAATTTATTTTTTAATTGTTTTAACATTTTTGTTAATTGGATTAGTAGTCAACTCATCTATATTCATATGCACATTTTTACATGTACAATAATGTTGGTATTTTATTGTACACTAGCGCCCCTGGCAGACTTGGGCCCGCCCTGATTATAAAAAAATCCTTGACAAATTATATACCAAAACCTTCCTCATAAATCACTTTATCTACTGGTGAATACTGCAAGAAAATCTGTTCAGTAGTTTTTGAGTTTATCGTGAACAGACAAACAGACGGAGGTGGTAGGGGACTTATAGATTTATTGAATTTTCACCTTGTTGCTATTTGTTATGTTATGTATAATACTGTTATAACTAATATCTGTGAATGAAATGAGTATATGTTGTTTACAGGCCCAAATGCCAGATCCTAAAACATACAAACAGCACTTTGAAAACAAGCACCCTAAGAATGATCTACCAGAAGACTTAAAGGCTGTTTAACATTTCATGTTCTGTACATTTATTTAACTCATAAGAACTGTAAAAATATTTTCTCTTTTTTATGGTTTTTATTTTCATCACATTTCTACTAATTCTTAATCCCACAGTGTTATGACTTATCAGATTAAAAAAAATTCAAATATATTTTATAGGTATACAAATTCAAAACAATTATTAGTTGTTTGATCACACTTACAGGAATCCAATCTACTAATTAATTCTAATTTTCAGTTATCACTTTGGTAATCTTAATAAAGAAATATAATGTTGATAATTCCTATATTGTAACTTGCAAGTAAGCTTGCTTAAGCAGAGTTATACTGATAGTTTAATCATCATGTCGTTTATGTTGAGAAGATTTTGGGATGTATTGATTGTTTAAAATATGCAATGAGAAAATTGTACATATGTTTAATTATAAAGTGATCAGTTATCAGGTAATTATTACTATTGACTTGTTGGAATTTGCTAAGCTAAAAATATCATTTTTTTATAAGGAAAATTGTAAATGAAACATTAACTATGATGATAAAATTGATTAGAGTGCATCAGAGTGTCACATCTTCTCATAGGTTTCGACGTATCCACAGGAGATGCATTCATGCGAGTACTCGTCTGTGGTTGTATCATATTTCTCTGCACCGAACTCGTGCGTGTGCTCCGTTCGGCTCCGTGCGAACAAGCTCGAGCGCACGTCCAGGCGCAGCGCGCGTAGCTTCCTACTGGCTCGCGCCGCCCTCCCCTCCGCCCGCGCCCCCTCCCGCCGCGCGCGCTCCGCCGCCATCGCCTCCGCCGAGCCCCACACCTGCAGCGCGCGCGCTCGCACCTGCCGCGCCAGGTACAGCCGCATGTCCCCGAAGCGCGCGCTGTGCGGGTTGCGGCGCCGCACGGACCGCAAGGGCGGCGGCCGCGCGTCCAGGTCGCAATCCTTCAACAGGAACTCCGTCTTCGCCTCCGTGCGCGTTATCAGAGCGTGCTCGCCGGTTTCATCGCGGCACTCGTCGCACACCTCGCAATCAAAGTTGTCGAAAAGGAATGACTGCGGGAATCGATGTCCACACTCGATGCAGACCGGTTGCTCGGTGCGATGCACGAGTGGCGCAGGAGGCACGACTGCCACGCTCGGCTCTGATTCTTTTTCTTCGAATAGAAACCCACCACCGGAGTCGAGAGAAGCCACCATTGTTGTTCTGCTCCTGTGTAGAAACCCTCAGTTCACTTGTGCTTCAAAATGGACCTGAGTTGCCATGAGAGTTGTGACACTCACTGTACATTGTGTTTTGCAAGACGTGCATCCTGCAAAGCACGTGCACGTAGCCGATTTCTTTCAGAACGAGCACGCTGAGCTGCTGTCATATTTCCACCTTCTGGCTGATCCTGTGCAGGGTCTTGAATCTCACAGTTCTTACCGCTTTGAAATTGTGATATTACTCTGTAGTCACCATCCTTGTTTGAGCTCATGTTTGTGTAAATCTGTGAAAAATGTAACTGCATTGTAATAAATAATATAATGAAGTGAAAATGGTATATCTTACAATATACTAAAAATATTCTCATGGAGATGAAGTGATTTGGCTGATGGAATATCAATTTGTTGCCCGCAAGTTCTAGCTCTGGTATATACCAATAAATATTTTGCAATATTTGTTCATTTACTGATTTAAATTGGTAACACTATTGACTGGAATGAAGGAACCTGGGAAATGTTTTTGTAATACCACCATATATGGGAATATATAAAAGTATGAATTTCTCAGACTTTGGAATCAGCAAGATGTCATAGTCTAGTGTGGTTATTATGCCCATATCTTCCCTCATGAAGAGACCTATGGCCCTGCAGTTCTCTTGCAAGCTTAAAATGATTTGTACAAAACAAAAAACCTATGAAAATAAATTTCTGGGAAATTTATTCTCTAATAATTTTTTTTCATATCTGACTGCTACTTGTCATAAGGAATAAAAAAAAATAACCTTATTTGTAAACCAAAATAGATTCTTTTTCATACACATTACAAATAACATGCATGTCTCTTAATTTGCTTGAAATTAGTAGATGCAGTTTCTTGAGTGCAATTTTGTTCATGATCATGAGGTGTGCCGAGCACCGTTGAGCTAGTTGTCAAATAAAATCAGCTGAGTGCCTTAGTAGTCTGGTGAAGCTGTTAAAACCTTGCTAGTTCTGTAAGGTAGTCTGTCCGAAAAAAAAAATGTTCATGATCAGTTTTACATTGGAATACAATCGTATAATTTAAAAGCTATTATTTAAACACAAAAACCATTTTTGTTTTTCAAATAAAAAGAATGAAGTTAAGATAAAGACATAATTTTATAAAATAGCCTGAATCACTCAATATCAGCTGATTTCAGGAAACTTGATCTTAAAAAAATATGTATACAATGAATTGAGTATAGGGGTGAGAATTATACCATTCATACTGCATTGGGTTGAAAAGAGCTGTCCATGATAATGAATATGTCCTATGTCTATATATGCTGTATAATATAAGGCGGTAACGAACTTAATAAGAAATTAAACTAACTCTAACTTCTAACTCTTACCTGTCTCATAGACAAAGCCTTATGATTTTCCTTCGGATTCTGTGTTTGTTCGTATATAAACTTTCTCTGTCTACTTTTTTAGATCTAATTACCCTTGCATAGGTAATAACTATTATCTCTATGGTATTCTGTTTTATTGCAAAAGCTTATTATAACTTATTCTGCCTAAAAATTGATTGTGTCAAACAACAGACAATTATGAACTGTTTTTCTGTGCATAGACTTTTCGGTTTTTTTTTTAATTTTAAGGGAAAAGTAAAAGTAAAGTAATCTAGACCATGCAGCCCTGCAGTCAAACATTTTTGTATTCGAAGTCTGTAATATTCTTGAGTTTATAAAGGCTTTCCTATCTGTAGTTTTCTCTAGTCCGGTGAAGCTGTAAAGATCTTGCCAAGTCAATAGTATAGTCAGTTCGAGAAAAAAAAGTACTTTTCTCTTATTTTTAACTACACTAGTATTAAAAAACCATAAGGATTTAAGCTCCATACAAACCAAAGTAGACCTTATGATGCACAGGTCAACAAACAGTTTGGCAGCATAAGGTTTAAAACAAATACTGGGTTTATTACAAGATTTGAATAATAAAAAATTATGTAAATTCCTATTTTTATGTAAAACGTATTATTAAATTATTCTTTCATTCTTAAGAACTATTTTTTTTTTTTTTTGTGCTAAACCATGAAATTTACAATTTAGCTATTGTATTTATACTTTTAGGTTAGAAAAAATATTTTACATTAAATACTGAATTAAATAAACATTAAATTATTATAATATAAATATATCAAATTAAATATTGATTAATTTAGACAAATGAATTTGATAGCAGTAGTTTTTAGGCAAATAACTTTACTAGTATCCTCTCTATTTATTTCATATAAAACTTATTGTAAGAAAATATACTAATACCTAGCTAAAGGGTATACCTAAAATTAAAACAAAATCTATACTAATCAATTCAGTTGTCCTAAACATGCTAAAACAAAAACCTTTGCTTATATATTATGCAAGGATAGCAGCTTTTTATAAAATACATAGCAACCTTAATAGTCATATTACATTCCAAAATGAATCGATATTCATATTAAAAAAAGGCATAAATATATGTCTTCAGAGTCTTCCTCCTATAGTAGTACTTTTTATACTAATCAATCATACAATAAGATTGTTACAATATAAGCAGAAACCAAAGAAATTCATAAACTATAAATATACTTTTAAAATAAAGATAAATTTGAATAATTTATTCTTATTACTTTGTAAAATAATTTTCAAAACTGATTTAGAAATAAAACAGGTACATTTTATTTCATATTATTATAGAATGAGTGTGCCGCGTGGGACCGTCAGCAACGCGCCCTGGCTGCGGCGGTAGGGGACGATCTCTCGCTGCCGGGCGTGGTTTCGGCCATGCTCGGCAGCGAGGACAGGTGGACTGCTATCTCGCAGAAGGAGGCGGCGGAGAGGGCCCGAGAGGAAGATCCGCAAAGTAGTTCTCTCCGTCAAAGGAGAGCAGGAAGGAGGGTGAAGCTGAACGCTCGCCCCCTCCCATAACCGAGCCGAGCCTGACGAGGGGAGACGACTGGTTGTGTACCCAGTAGTCTCTCTATAGTAGGACGAAGCCTGGCGTGAGGTGGCCGAGAGGGTCGTTGGAGAGCTGTTCCCCGACCCTCCGGAGTGGCCTCCTCCTCCCATGCCCCCGCGCTTCGCGTCTGTCGCGGAGGTGTTCGACCGCCCTCCCCCGGTGTCTGAGGAGGAAATGGGTAGGGCGGTCGAGGGCCTCGGCGGCAAACGGACGGCGCCTGGGCCGGACGAGGTCCCGGGTCGGGTGTTGGCCCTCTGCATGGGGCACTTCGGGGGGTGCTCGAGAGAGTGATCGCCTCCCGGGTCGTCCGGCACATGGAAGACGTGGGACCGAACTTGTCGGACGCGCAGTTAGGCTTCCGGTCGGGGCGTTCAACCCTGGACGCCCTGAGCCTCCTGAATGTGCTCTTTGCGCAGGCGACCTCCCGGGGTCAAAGATTGTTGGCGGTGTCACTGGACATCGCCAATGCCTTCAACAGCCTGTCACATGGAGTTATACGGGAGGCGCTCCGCTTGGGGCCCCTCCCTCCCCCGTTTTGTCCTGGGGGGGGGGTTTTCCAGGGGAGGGGGATGTTCGACGGGACTCCGGGGGGGGGGGGGGGGGGGGGGGGGGGGGGGGGGGGGGGGGGGGGGGGGGGGGGGGGGGGGGGGGGGGTGGGTGGGTGGGTGGGTAGGTTAGGTTAGGTTAGGTTAGGTTAGGTTAGGTTAGGTTAGGTTAGGTTAGGTTAGGTTAGGTTAGGTTAGGTTTTTTTTTTTTTTTTTTTTTTTTTTTTTTTTTTTTTTTTTTTTGTGCGAAGACTATCTTCGCACCTCTAAGTTTCCTCTGACGTGGTGATCAGAGATTTTGTGTATCTTCTTGTTTTGTTATTCATTTTTTGGTCTACATTATGTATATTTAGAGTTATTGATTTTCTTGCATGTTCTTATTATTTTGTTGCAAAATTTGCTTAGTTCTTCTCTTGTTGCTTTTTCTTCCATTATCTTGTGTATTGATGTTTTTGTAATTTTAGTTTCCAGTTTTTGTTCCAAGTCGTATCTTTGTTTCCCGAAAACCGGGCATTCTATTAGAAGGTGGATTGCTGTTTGATTTTTGTCAGTATCGCATATACATCCTGGATGGTCTTTACATTTATATCGGTATAAGTAGTCGCCAAATGCTCCGTGGCCAGTTATTACCTGTATGAAGTTTTGGTCTAACCGGTTTTCTCTTATTATTTTGTACGCGGATTCTACTGTAGGGAAGAAGATTTTTGTGTTTGCTGCCTGGTTTTCGGTTTTGTACCTTTCGTTCCATTTTGTTGTCGATCTTTGTCTCAGTTCCTTTTTTATTGTTGAGATTGGGCAACGGTCGTAATTTGCTTTGGTTTTTAGATACAGAGCTGCTTGTTTAGCTAGTTCGTCTGCTCTTTCATTACCTATTGTACCTTCGTGTGCTCTGATCCAGTTTAGTTCTATTTTCTTTCCTTCGTTCCGTAGTTGTATAATTTTTTGGCGTGTTGGGAATACTATTGGGTTGTAATTTTCTGGGTTCTGTAATGCCTCTAATGCTGATTTGGAGTCACTGTAGATCTTTATGTTTTTGTGTTTATTTGTGGTTTGTAGGGCTTGATTGATTGCAAATAATTCTGCTTGAAAGACTGAACAGAATTGTTCTAATCTGAATTTTTTCTTTTGTATTTCATTTTCTCCTTTCCATACTGTGTACGCTGCTCCTACTTTATTCTGGATTTTACTGCCGTCTGTATATATTCTTATTTCGTTTTCGTTTTTCTCTTCTGTTTCGTGCGTCCGGTTTTCGATTTCTTTATAGTCTATTTTCTCTATTTGTGCCGGGTGGGGTGCTTCAAGGTAGCTTACTTTAATTTCAGCTTCTCTATCAGCAAAATATCCTCCCATCGGTTTTCCTCTTTTAATCTCATAGATGTCAGCTGCTTCTTTGATTCGTAAGTCTAATGGTAAAATTCCTGCTAATATTAATGATGCATTTCCCGATACTGTTTTGTAGGTTTTAGCAATTTTTTGGCAAAAGCCTCTTTGTATTGAAATGAACTGTTTTTTGCTTTTGATTTTCTCTGCTTCTGTGTGCCATACTCCTGCTGCGTAAAGAATGATTGGTTCTATGACTGATATGTATATAGTTTTAACAATGTCGGGGTTTAGACCCCATGAAGTTTTCGCCGTTTTTGCTACTTGTTTATAAATGTTGATGGATTTTCTGCACGTGTTGGTGATATGTTTATTGAAGTTAATTTTGTTGTCTATGGTCACACCTAATATTTTTATTTCTTCTACTATTTTTATGTCTGTATTTCCCATTTTGAGTTGTGGTGGATCCCATTTGATTTTGTTTGTTATTATCTGTGCGTATGTTTTGTTTGGAGCGAATTTGAGTTTGTTGATTTCCCCCCAGTTTTTGATATATTCCAGTGTTCTGTTTGCTTCCAGTTGTATAGAGGACATTTCTGTCCCCGAGAACAGCAGTACTATGTCGTCCGCGAATGCTTGAATGTGGATTCCTTGTTTTGTTATTTCTGAAATAAGTGGGTTGAGTATTATGTTCCAAAATATTGGCCCACTTATGGAGCCTTGCACGCATCCCTTGCTGGTTTTCCTAGTGCACATTTCTCCTGCGTATTTGACTATTACTTCTCTGTCCTCGAGGTAATTTCTCACCAGCTTTCTTAAATTTACCGGACATTTGTGTTCTATCAGCTGGCACTCTAATGCTGGCCACCATGCGCAGTCAAAAGCTCCCTCTATGTCTAGTGATACCATGAGGTTTATTTTCTTTCCTCTCAGGTTACTTTTTAGTTTGTTCATTAGGTCGTAGAGGGAGTCTTCCGTGCTACGTTGTGGGGTAAAGCCGTATTGTTTCGGACTTAGTTTCGGGTCTATGTGCCATCTAATTCTTTTAATAATCATTTTTTCGAATATTTTGCCCATTACCGATAGAAGTCCGATTGGTCTGTATGATCTGGGGTTGCTATAGTCGGTTTTGCCAGGTTTCCTCAGAATGACAATCGCGGCTTTTTTCCATTGTTCTGGGAAGTAACCTGTTTCGAAACATTTATTTATTATTTTAAGAAATAGCTCTTCGTTTATGTTTATGGCTTCCCTACATATATCTGAGGTGAAGCCATCGGGGCCTGGTGCTTTGTTGGGGTTAAATGAGTTTATGGAGTACTGTAATTCTGTTTCTGTAAATGGTGGGTCTATACTATCGTTTGTTTTCATATCACATGTTTGTTTAGCCTTATTCCTTATTCCTTTTTGCTCTTCCGTGTCTTCCTCCGGGTCGTCCTGTTGGAAGAAAGTTTCAGCCAGCATTTGAACTGACTCCCTCGGGGTCAAAGTCTTGTCCTCCTTCCTCAGAAGTTGTTCTTCGTATCTCGGGGTTGTTTGTTTTATGACTCTATATATACTTTCCCAAAAGGACTCCTTCTCTTGTTTTGTACAGAATTTTTTCCAGTTTTCCGTTTTCGCGTTTTTTACTAATTGCTCGTATTTTTCTTTTTCTTGCAGGTATTCTTGTACGACGTGTTTTCTTCTGTGGGGTGCTGCTACGCGGATTCTTCTCTTTCTTGTGGCTACGCTGTTTTTGAGTTCTTCTATTTCTGCGGACCACCATGGTAAGTTTTTATTTTTCTGTTTATTAGTGACACCCTTCTTGGGGATACTTTTATCGCATGCCTCGGTAATGCTTTTTACATAATTGTCTACGATTTTTGTGATTTCTGCTTTATCTTTTATTCTTTCTAGTTCATTTACGTTAATGTTGTATTCTATTAAGTTGCTGTTTAATTCTTTCTTAAAGGTTTTCCAATTTGCTCTTTTAGTGTTGTATATTCTTGTTGTTTTGTTATTATTGTTATTTTCTGCTTCTATTTCTCCTATTGATATGTTAAATTTGATACAGTTATGGTCTGATCCTGTTATGTTTTCATCTATCATCCAGTTATTTACTATAGGTACTAGTCCTTCTGTGCATACTGTTATATCGACATGGCTCTGATAGACTTTTCCACCCCTTATTGTGAAGAATGTCGGTGTATTGCCTTGGTTGAGTATATGGAGATCCTCTTCGTTTAGCGTTCCTACTAGCTCTTCTCCTCTTTCATCGTCCCTCACACTTCCCCACCAGGTGCTCCATGCGTTAAAATCTCCTCCTATCAGGATCTTATCTGTTTTGAGCTTTGATTTTATTTCTTTTAATCTGTCTAAATATGGTGTGAGTGGAGCGGTGTCCTCAAAGTATACTGATATGATACTGATTCTTTTATTTCCAACTAGCAGGGTTATTACTGTGATATTTTCGGATTGCATTGCCGGGTCTATTTCTATTTGTAGGGTTCTGTCGAATATTGCGATTGCCGCTTTTGTTGGTTTTTCCTTGGTTCCCTGATATTGCACCATTCTCACCCCGGAATATTGTTTTGCTGTGCCTATTGCTCCTGTGTATGGCTCTTGTAGTAGTGCTATCGTGGTACCTTTCTTTTTAGCTTCTGTTATTATTTCCTCCATTGCTAACTGTTTCCTTTGGAGGTTGGATTGAAGGCAGCTTATGGTGACTCTTTTGGTTTTGTTTATTTTAGGTGTTACGGCTTTATTGACATTTGGGACAACTTTAGCAATACGCTATACTTAATCTTGCTATTCTGTCCCACCTGCGTCTGGTGGGGCAGTTTCTGTCGAACGTGTTATGATCGATTTTTTCTTCCTTGCAAAGGTTGCAGTTTTTACACTTCGGGGGCTCTCCTCTCTTAAACACCGGGCATTCCTCCCTCCGGTGGTCTTCCCCGCAGTGGCTACAACTATCTTTCTCCTCTTTGCAATATTTTCTTCCATGCCCGTACCCCAGGCATCGTGTACATTGGATCAGGGGCGACTGATCCTCTACTGTGACCCTTTGGAGGTCGACGTAGATTTTTCCGACCATGGTTAGTCGCCCCCATACCGCCGGCGACACCTGGAGTACTACGTGGGTTGTATGCTGGTTCCTCGCCTTCCTTCGGTATTTAACGATCGCCCTGTACTCCGCTTCGGGGATGTCTTGCAGGACTGAACCGTTTTGCTTCTTCAGGAGGCTCAGAATTTCTTCGTCTGTATGTATGGACAACACATCTTTTACTATGACTTGTGGGTCTTTGTTTTTAGCTTCTTCGATCTGTAGTGAGTTGTCAGTTTCAGAGAGTTTTTTGTTCATTTTCTTCGCTTCTTCTTTGTTCTTGAAGCCTAGAACCACCTTTTGGTTCTTGGCTTTTCGAATCTTGTCAATGCATAGGCCAGTATTTTTCGCGTCAGCTGCTGTTCTAATCTTTTGCATCACGTCTCCACTGGTATCTTTTTCTGTTTTGGAGGATATGATTAGCGAGTGGGTTTCCTGTTGTACCCAAAATTCTGGTTTTTTCTGTTTAGGTTTTTGTGAGCTGACCACATTTGAGTATGTGACCCCCTCTTGAGTTATGCTTGAATTTATTGCTTCAGTTATTGTTTGTTTGAGCGCGCTAGTGGTCGCCTTCTCCACTTCCGTCCGCACGCAATCCACTAGCGCCTCCTTTAAGCTTACTATTGCTTCTTCAGTGGGTGGGATCGATGATGTACTAGTGTTTTGTGCTTGTATTATATGGTAGATGTTTTTCGCTTCTTTTATTTGGGCAGTTGCGTTGAGTACTAGTTTCTTAGCGAGTGCCGTAACACTTTTTCCTTCATTAATTTTTTCAGTTATGAAGTCCGTCAGTGTGTCTATAATTCTGTCGAATGAGGCTTTGTCCTTGGTTTCTTTGGCATATACTGGGAGCGGGGGGATGACTTCCTTTGTAATTTTCGACTGCGATTTTGGTATTTCTGTTGGTGAACGGATCATTTTGGATGGTTGGTGTGAACTACTATTTCGCTATTTAAAAAAATATATATGTTGTGGTATTTCCTGTTTGAGACTTTCCGGGCAGTATCTACTTTGAATCCTCTAGTCCAATTGTTTGTTAACTTTACTGTTGTAAATCTTCTATTGTTTAGAGGGTAGGTACTGGGTTCAAATCCAAGTATCGGTTTCGACTTTTTGTAACTTTTTGACTGTTTTTTATGTATTGTTGTTATTGTATTTAATTGTTTTGATGATGTAGATGAATTTTTTGAAATATTATTAGTTTTTTATTTTATTTGAAATTTTTCTATTTTGGTTTATTTTTGCCTATTTTATGGATTAGAACCTAAATCTGAAGAAATTTTTCGAGTTTTGTTTTTATTCTGCGAGTTATTTGAGTTTTTATAGTTGTTCTGTGTTTTCGTACGGCCCTTTCTAAGGGTGGGCGGGTGGGCTTATACTCACCGCTTAGATGCAACTCGTTTTGTGTTCCAAGGAGATTTCGAATATTGCTGTGTCGCGGATAATAAGAAGGTAGGTGTATGTGGTATCAATGGATTCGGGGCGACGAGCGGAATTCGTCGACGTTATAAAATGGAGCAAGGTGGTGGAAGATTTTCAGAAGATGGAGGTAAGACTGGTATTTTATTGTATTTTTTGTACTAATTTGTGATTTCCTGTTTCAGGTGGACCGCCGGACCAGGCTAGTGGCACGGGGCACGTGAAGAGGATCGGGCTCTATATGATTACGACTGATACTAACGGGGGTAGGTGGAGAAAACGAGGGTTTTCGACAAAAATGTGGATTTTTTGCAGAACTAATTTTATTACTTGAGGGTGGTGGACCAGGAGATGAAACCTGGTATGAGGTCTTATAGAGGGGATCGCCCCCTATTTAACGATATCTGAAACTACTGTATTTTTATGTAATTTGGTGGTGTTATGATTTTTTGAAAGTCTGTAATTAATCAAAAATGAGGTTTTTCGTGAAATTACGAAAAATTTATTATGAACCGTACAGCAAACGATTGGACGATCAAATAGAAGATCGAGAGACGCTTCTAATGATGTATAATACGAGTGGAATTAATTTTATTTAGATGTCTCAAAAATTAATTTTCTGCGGATAGCGCGCGGGCTTGTACGCACCGCTTAGGTAAACTCGGTTTGTGTTCCAAGGAGATTTCGAATATTGCTGTGTCGCGGATAATAAGAAGGTAGGTGTATGTGGTATCAATGGATTCGGGGCGACGAGCGGAATTCGTCGACGTTATAAAATGGAGCAAGGTGGTGGAAGATTTTCAGAAGATGGAGGTAAGACTGGTATTTTATTGTATTTTTTGTACTAATTTGTGATTTCCTGTTTCAGGTGGACCGCCGGACCAGGCTAGTGGCACGGGGCACGTGAAGAGGATCGGGCTCTATATGATTACGACTGATACTAACGGGGGTAGGTGGAGAAAACGAGGGTTTTCGACAAAAATGTAGATTTTTTGCAGAACTAATTTTATTACTTGAGGGTGGTGGACCAGGAGATGAAACCTGGTATGAGGTCTTATAGAGGGGATCGCCCCCTATTTAACGATATCTGAAACTACTGTATTTTTATGTAATTTGGTGGTGTTATGATTTTTTGAAAGTCTGTAATTAATCAAAAATGAGGTTTTTCGTGAAATTACGAAAATTTATTATGAACCGTACAGCAAACGATTGGACGATCAAATAGAAGATCGAGAGACGCTTCTAATGATGTATAATACGAGTGGAATTAATTTTATTTAGATGTCTCAAAAATTAATTTTCTGCGGATAGCGCGCGGGCTTGTACGCACCGCTTAGGTAAACTCGGTTTGTGTTCCAAGGAGATTTCGAATATTGCTGTGTCGCGGATAATAAGAAGGTAGGTGTATGTGGTATCAATGGATTCGGGGCGACGAGCGGAATTCGTCGACGTTATAAAATGGAGCAAGGTGGTGGAAGATTTTCAGAAGATGGAGGTAAGACTGGTATTTTATTGAATTTTTTTTGTACTAATTTGTGACTTCCTGTTTCAGGTGGACCGCCGGACCAGGCTAGTGGCACGGGGCACGTGAAGAGGATCGGGCTCTATATGATTACGACTGATACTAACGGGGGTAGGTGGAGAAAACGAGGGTTTTCGACAAAAATGTAGATTTTTTGCAGAACTAATTTTATTACTTGAGGGTGGTGGACCAGGAGATGAAACCTGGTATGAGGTCTTATAGAGGGGATCGCCCCCTATTTAACGATATCTGAAACTACTGTATTTTTATGTAATTTGGTGGTGTTATGATTTTTTGAAAGTCTGTAATTAATCAAAAATGAGGTTTTTCGTGAAATTACGAAAATTTATTATGAACCGTACAGCAAACGATTGGACGATCAAATAGAAGATCGAGAGACGCTTCTAATGATGTATAATACGAGTGGAATTAATTTTATTTAGATGTCTCAAAAATTAATTTTCTGCGGATCGGTTAGGTTAGGTTAGGTTAGGTTAGGTTAGGTTAGGTTAGGTTAGGTTAGGTTAGGTTAGGTTAGGTTAGGTTAGGTTAGGTTAGGTTAGGTTAGGTTAGGTTAGGTTAGGTTAGGTTAGGTTAGGTTAGGTTAGGTTAGGTTAGGTTAGGTTAGGTTAGGTTAGGTTAGGTTAGGTTAGGTTAGGTTAGGTTAGGTTAGGTTAGGTTAGGTTAGGTTAGGTTAGGTTAGGTTAGGTTAGGTTAGGTTAGGTTAGGTTAGGTTAGGTTAGGTTAGGTTAGGTTAGGTTAGGTTAGGTTAGGTTAGGTTAGGTTAGGTTAGGTTAGGTTAGGTTAGGTTAGGTTAGGTTAGGTTAGGTTAGGTTAGGTTAGGTTAGGTTAGGTTAGGTTAGGTTAGGTTAGGTTAGGTTAGGTTAGGTTAGGTTAGGTTAGGTTAGGTTAGGTTAGGTTAGGTTAGGTTAGGTTAGGTTAGGTTAGGTTAGGTTAGGTTAGGTTAGGTTAGGTTAGGTTACGGTTAGGTTAGGTTAGGTTAGGTTAGGTTAGGTTAGGTTAGGTTAGGTTAGGTTAGGTTAGGTTAGGTTAGGTTAGGTTAGGTTAGGTTAGGTTAGGTTAGGTTAGGTTAGGTTAGGTTAGGTTAGGTTAGGTTAGGTTAGGTTAGGTTAGGTTAGGTTAGGTTAGGTTAGGTTAGGTTAGGTTAGGTTAGGTTAGGTTAGGTTAGGTTAGGTTAGGTTAGGTTAGGTTAGGTTAGGTTAGGTTAGGTTAGGTTAGGTTAGGTTAGGTTAGGTTAGGTTAGGTTAGGTTAGGTTAGGTTAGGTTAGGTTAGGTTAGGTTAGGTTAGGTTAGGTTAGGTTAGGTTAGGTTAGGTTAGGTTAGGTTAGGTTAGGTTAGGTTAGGTTAGGTTAGGTTAGGTTAGGTTAGGTTAGGTTAGGTTAGGTTAGGTTAGGTTAGGTTAGGTTAGGTTAGGTTAGGTTAGGTTAGGTTAGGTTAGGTTAGGTTAGGTTAGGTTAGGTTAGGTTAGGTTAGGTTAGGTTAGGTTAGGTTAGGTTAGGTTAGGTTAGGTTAGGTTAGGTTAGGTTAGGTTAGGTTAGGTTAGGTTAGGTTAGGTTAGGTTAGGTTAGGTTAGGTTAGGTTAGGTTAGGTTAGGTTAGGTTAGGTTAGGTTAGGTTAGGTTAGGTTAGGTTAGGTTAGGTTAGGTTAGGTTAGGTTAGGTTAGGTTAGGTTAGGTTAGGTTAGGTTAGGTTAGGTTAGGTTAGGTTAGGTTTTTTTTTTTTTTTTTTTTTTTTTTTTTTTTATCTTTTAATGCGCGTTCCCCCGACGAGTCATTGTCGGAGACATTGGATGTGCTTTTGTAGTTTTTGTTTCAGGTTTAATTTTGCTGGTGTTGGTGTTGTTTTTCTTCTTACTTTGGTTTTTTGTTCTACTTTTATTTTTCATGATTTTGGTTTTGTTGCATGGTTTTTTATTTAATATGTGTTTTCCTATTTTGTATATGTCTGTGTATTGTTACAATACACTTCTATATATCTTTATTTATTTCTCGTATTTGCTATTTTTACAATTTTGATGCTATATTTGATGAAATCGTTTCTTGTTTCTCTTTGCTGAATTAGTTGTTTTAATTTTGATGTTTCTATTGTTATTCCTGTTTTTATTTCTATTTCGTTTCGATCTTTACAGTGTACTGGACAGTCTACTATTAGGTGGATGATTGTTTCTGGGTTGTTGGGGTCACAAACACACGACGGGCTCTCTTTGCACCCAAAGCGATTCAGGTACTCCGAGAACCCGCCGTGTCCCGTGAGTAACTGGGTGAGATGGACGCTCAAGGTTGTTGTCTTTATAAATTTGTAAGCGGAGTAGATATCCGGCAGGAACACTTTGGTGATGGATGCTGTGGTCCCCTCTGTGTATCTTTTATCCCACTCCTGTAGGGTCTCCTGCCGGATCCGTCTTTTCACGTATGAAATGGGGCACTGGTCGTATACCGGTCTTGTTTTAATACGTAGCGCAGCTTGTTTCGCCAGCTCGTCCGCCCTCTCATTTCCCTCTATCCCTACATGTGCTTTCACCCAAAACAACGAGACGGTTTTCCCCTTTGATTTTGCTTGGCGTAGGTTGTTCTGTGCCTGCTTTGCTAATGGGTGTCTCGCCTCGCTGTTGCACACTGTGTCCAGGGCAGCCCTAGAGTCGCTGAAAATTCCGTAGGAACTTCCGGCTTCTGCTAGGACTGCCACTGTTGCGTTACAGAGAGCCAGTAACTCGGCCTGGTACACTGTGCAGTACGAGGCCAGCTTGAGTTTCTTGGACGCAATTTCGTGGCCGTCTTTCCATAAGGAAAGCGCGGCCCCGACTTTCTCCTGAATCCCGCTGCCGTCCGTGTAGATTTTATATTCCAGGTTTTCCAAGTTGTTTACTTGTTCCTGGCTCTCTATATGTTGGTACTCCAGGTGGTTTTTAGTTGCAGGGTGCGGGAATTTGCTGCATTCTAACTCCCTCTCGACCTCCTCATCTCCGAAAGCATGCTCCTTTTTTCCTTTCCGTACCTCGAAGATGGTAGCAGCCTCTTTGATGCGGAGATCGAGAGGCAGTATCCCAGATAGTGCCAGCGCGGAGTTTAGGGACACCGTCCTATATGCGCGGCATATTTTCTGGGCGAAGCCCCTTTGCACAGCGTTCAGCTGTTTCCTGGACGCTAACTTTGCAGCGGACTTCGCCCAGGCTCCAGCCGCGTACATAATTATAGGTTCAACGGCTGCCGTGTAGATAACGCTTGTGATATCCGGGTTTAACCCCCACGATATTTTTGCAGCGCTGGCCAGTCGTTTGTACACCTCCAGTCCCTTCTTGCACGCAAGGGTTATGTGGCTGTTGAAGGTGAGCTTGTTGTCTATTTGCAGGCCCAGCAGTCTCATCTCGCGGTCCATTTCGATAGGGATTCCCCCCATGCTCAGACGCGGGGTGTCGTACTTAAGTCTGTTGGTAATGACCATTGCTTTTGTTTTATGCGGTGCAAATTTCAGCTTGTTTCTGACTCCCCACGCCTGAACATAGTCTAGGGCTTCCCTAGCGCTGGTGTTTATATGTGATGTTTCCCCGCTAAAAACGAGGACAACATCATCCGCGAAGGCTTGCGCGTGGTGTCCCTTTCGCTCCAGGTCCTTCAACAGTGGATCGATAAGGAGATTCCATAAGATGGGTCCCCCTATCGATCCCTGTACACAACCCTTGGTGGTGCTTCTTACGATCTCCTCTCCCGCGTATCGTAATCTCACCTTCCGGTTCGTCAGATAGTTGTCAACTATCCGCCTGATATTTTTCGGGCAGCTCTCCTCCGCGAGTCTCAGCCTGATTGCTGGCCACCAGGCGCTGTCGAACGCGCCCTCTATGTCCAATGAAACCATGGTGATCACTAGTTTTTGTTTCAGCTTGACGCGTATATGTTCCATCAGATCATAGAGGGCGTCCTCCGTGCTCTTCTGTGGCACGAAACCGTACTGCTTCGGGCTCAGTCTCGGGACGAGGTGCCACTTGAGACGGCCAACAATCATCCTCTCCAGTAATTTCCCCATCACTGGAAGGAGGCCAATAGGTCTGTAGGACTTTGCTGCTGTGTAAGTTTCCTTATCCGGTTTGCGGAGTACTGCTATTGTGGCCTCCTTCCATATGGTGGGGAAGAGGCTAAGTTGTAAACACCTGTTGACCATCGTCAGGTGGAAATCCACGTCTCCTTCGACCAAGGCCCGAACAATATCCGCGGTCACTCCGTCCCCTCCTGGTGCCTTCTTCGGATTAAATGCTCTCGCGGCGTTTAGCATCTCCTCCTTGGTAAAAGGAGGGTCTTGTTCCTCTTCCGGGTCCTGATCATTAATGTGTGTCACCGCTCTCCTTACCTCCCTGTGATGTTCGAGGTCGGTTTGGCTGTCATCATTCGGGAAGAAAGTGACCGCGAGTTCTGCTGCCGACTCTTTAGGAGAAAGCACCCTATCACCTTTCACCAGCATTTCATCCTCCTGTCTCCTCGTCACTCTCCTTATGATCCTATAAATCCCGTCCCACATTCCTTCCCTCTCTTGCCTTTCGCAGAACCCTTTCCAGCTCCTTATTTTAGCCACTTTTACATCATTTTCATACTCTTCTTTCTGTTTTAGGTACCTGGCCACCACGGTGTTCCTCCTGCAAGGTGCTGTGCTGCGGATTCGGCGCTTCAAGGTGAGTGTTCTCTTCCTTTTAACCTCCAATTCCTTGGACCACCAAGGAATTTTCGGTTTGGCTCTACACTTAATTTTCGGTAGCACCTCGTCACATGCCTCGATCACAACTGCATCGTACTCGTTGATGGTGTTATCCAACTCCTCCTTTGTGTTGATATTTTCCAACCTTCGGGTGTCAAGCTTCCTTTCCTCCTTGAGTTGGGAAACCTTTTCAATAAAAGGTTGCCAACTCACGTCCCTGGTGTTATATCTTCTCGTAGTGTTTGCCCTTGGCTTGTCACTTGACCCCTCCTTTCTGAGTGTGAACGTGATACAGTTGTGATCGGAGCTGATCGCATCCTCGATCACCCTCCACTCCTCTATCCCGCACAGCAGATCAGGGGAGCAGAAGGTGACATCGATGATGCTGCTCAACACCCTGCTTCCCCTTACGGTCTGAAACGTTGGCACACCGCCGCGGTTCAGTACCTCCAGCCCATGTTGGTTTGCGAAACCCAGCACAGCCTCCCCTCTGCTGTCCGTGGTTTCGCTCCCCCACCAGATGTTCTTGGCGTTTATGTCACCCCCTAGTATTATAGCTTTTGGCCCAAGCTCCCCGACTATGCGACCCAGGTGGTGGAGATAGTCGTCTACCTGCTGGTCCGGTTCGAAGTAGACAGAGATGATGGTGGTCCTCCATTGCTTGGTTCCGACTTCCACCACGACGATGTTGTTCGTGGTGTACTTGGGGTGAAGTCTAGCGTCTATGTCCGGGTTCAGTAACATTATCGCTGACTTCACCACTTTGTCCTTGCCATCGCCCTGGAAGACCCTCACCCCTCGGTAGTCCTTGACCCGTCTCCTACCACCCACGTACGGTTCCTGTACCAGAGCGAAGTCGCATCTCCT
>AP028428.1:800500-890277 GCA_036509395.1 Antheraea yamamai
ACAGCAATATTCGAGAACGAAAGATAATAGTTGTAATTTTTTTTTACTCTGAGAATTTAGAAATAAACTTTTCGTTTGTTTTGAAACCCGTAAACTTATAAATTTGAGAGTATTATAAAAAAAACAGCTGAATTGAGGGTAAGTTAAACTTTGATCTTGAATAACTTTTGACTGAGTTGATTTATCAAAAATTGACTTCAAACCTTTTTTGTAGAACGTTAAATTCTCTACAAAAATAATGAATGGGTATTGCAATATGATATATCGTTCATTAGTTATATAAATCAAAAGAAAGAAAAACTTTTTTCCTGTGTTATTCTTATGGGAAATCGAAAAGTGGGATGCGGACAACCTAAATATTAATATTAAGGGCTCATATTTTCAGAAGCCTATTTTGGCATTAAAACGAAACTTTTGAGCGTGGTTCCGACGAAAAATATTGTTTTTTTTTTAAACGCCCTAACGTTTATATTGCTCAGTGGACAATAATAATTATTAAAGAAAATAGTACTGCCACAATAACGTATATCGTATTACATCGTTTTGCTCATTAAATTGAACTACTAATTTCATAAGAATGTTTGTGCCAATAAAACGTAAATATATAAACGTTGTTTTGCCTCTTTAAACTTAGCATCAAAACACAATTGTGTAACACCCAAAATAACGTATAAGCTTAGGCGTTCATATGGTTCGTAGGATATTGTAAAACAAACAATATTGTAGGAAAAATAATTATTGTATTTGGAAATACGTTCCTATAACTCTAACTGATAGCAAGATAATTAAAACTAATTTAGCGGTACCTACTCATAATACGTTTTTCTGGTTCTATTGAAAATGGTTCGTATGTTATTTCGTTTTTTTTGGAATTCGTGAAATATTGAATATAACGTTACCTCCTTTTGGCACTTCATAAATGACGACTTTTTGATCCGGTTTATGAAAAAAAAACGATTTTTAGATTTTTTGTAGATACGTTCATCTGGTTCTTATACCGCGATTTTCAAAATGGAACAATAGTACCAGGGATTTCCCGAACACAATACTTTACCTCTCTTTATAATATTTATATAGATATAACAATGTATGGTAACTGCAAACACCTCAACTAATTAATTTAATCGTAGATTCACAAACCTTAACCTAAGTACTTCAAGACTCAACAATATTTAGAAAACTAATTTGATCAAATATCGCAATAACACACGTACTGACAGAACTCTAATTGAGGTTAATCTTCTACAATGCAATGTAACTATTATCAGGTTTATGTTTTCTGAATAAATCTTGTTACCTTTATTTACCAACGCAATCTCTAGTTACATTGTTGAAATGAAATATAACTTGACTTAATTTTTGGCAGCGTAGCCACCGCGGTGTGCACCGTACAGATGATGTTGTTACTATATGCCAAGAACATGAAATAGCAAGATGAAAAGTTGTATGTCAAAAATGTGCATTTCAAAATTTCAAGTTTATAGATAAATAGCTTCTACATAAGGAAACATTTTATACATTAAAATAAATGTAACAACATATTAGTGACAGTTTTGTTTACACATATTTTTCAACTTTGTCGACATGGTATTATTGAAGTGAACTTACTTAACAGAATCGTTATGGTTTGAAAATTGATGGAAAGAAAATGCTTCATGACTAAAAGACAGACACATACATAAATAGGTTTTAGCCTACTTATTAGATTTTATGCTTGTAATTCAAGTGATTGATAATTACGTAAAGAAACGTCATGTTGCGGTAGCTCAATTGTAACGTGCATTATAAGGATCGATCGAAGACGTCGTTTCGGAACCTAGCGATGGTTTTTTTAAGAAGCTTAGTGAGATGAAATATAGCTTAATTTTTTAGCTAATCTATCTGCTATAGTACAAAGAAAACTTCACCAAAATTCGTGAAGACTTTCATTAACTACAAATTTTTGACTTTTATCCTTTATGCTAAAGAACCCCTTGTATTTTATGGGACAAAAAGTATCCCAGATGTTACTTTATAATATAACTTATCACTGTGTCAACTTTGGTTCAGTACTTTCGGAGTGATACGCGTATACAGACAACAAAGATTCTAAATGAATTATTCATTATTAAACTATTCAAAAAATAGTTAATGTACAGATTTGGCCTAGTTGCAGTTTTCTTATATGTAGGTATAGATAATATTATATTATAAAGTTTGTTTGCTTGGACGTGCTAATCTCAGGAATTGCTGGTACGATAAAAAAAGGCTACAGAGGAAGGCTATATAATATATATCATCACGCTAAGACTAATGGGCGTGGAGCTCCAATGAAGAATTTTTCAAAATAGAATTTGTTTTTGGGGTTTGGGAGCTTTTTTTTCGAACTCACTACGCTATTGACCTAGCAAGGTCTTAATAGCTTCACCGGACTACTAAGGTAAGCGCTTTAGGCACTTAGCCGATTTTATTTTGACAACTAGCTCAAGGGTGCACAGCGCACCTCGACTTGGGCTGTTGCCTGGTTCATGCAATTCGCGACCTATCTAAGCTAACCTGAGCTAAGCTACATATTCATACTTATATGAGTTATCGAAACATAAATGTGTACCAAGCATACATACCTCAACAACTCTGATGTGTATTTTGTATCGGATAATTTTCTAAACTATTTCATTTCGATAAGGAAAAAAAACGAAACCCTTCCACTTTAATGCGTAAGCGTGTTGCGTGCACGTGTGTGAAGGTGATATTGCATATTGTTGCAGTGATGTAAGATTTGGTGTCACTGTATCGCGTGAGCAGCGTACTTAAGGGTTCCACGCCGAGGGAACGGACCGTTTGACCGTTGACCGGTTTGAGCCGCTGCCCAGGGGTGCCTGGTTTGGTATGCAGGAGCGAAATTTACCCCCACACCACGGCGGCGTGATCTATGGTTACGCGGGCGTGGGCATGACCACGCTCTGTTGGGAGAGACAATCTGGTACTAATCGTTCGCTGTCGTTATTTCATCGTAAGGGTCGGTAAAAATATGTCGCGGGCGTCTTTTATAAAGCGCAGCGTTCGATACGGATTCGTATTTTGCGACGGATACCACTAACGGACTGGGATTCGTTATAAAATGTTCTTATTCTAATTTTATAACATTGTATAAGCACTTACTAATAGTTTAAATCTTAAGTTAAGTTAATATCTACTATTGGCTCAGAACAGTCCCACCAGAACACTATGAAAATGACGATAGCTATTTGACTTTTTAGTGAAACCTGCAACAATCAAATGTTCTAAAATAAAGTATTTTCACATAAGTCCATACAACAGCGACTTAACAATAAAGTTATTGTTCTCATAATGTATACATTATAATTACCCGAAATAACGTGTAGTGCTTTATTACAATGTACGGGTGGCAACCAGAACTAAAGAATTTCCATAAAGGTACAGTTTCATAATTCATACTCTCGAGAGTTAAGTATTTCCAAAGAGCACTTTAAAATATTTTTCATGTAACTGCAATAGGCGATTATTCTAAGATTTATCCAAATACCTTTGAGTAAACGTAACGTATTTTATAATGAATACATTCGATTTGCGTCGTTTATAATGAAAGAGAATAGGTCTCTGTTTCAAGCAGATGTGGCTACATTATTAACTGTGTTCTCATATATTTACAGAGATCAAGTATAGCAAAACAACACCAACACAATCAGCCTGATCGTAGCTTTGTGTTCCCCTTGGCAGCGGCTCAAGTAGTACGCTGTCCGCGCGATACAGTGACACAAAATCTTACATCACTGCGACAACATTACACATATCACCTCCACACACGTGCACGCATACACGCTTACACATGCAAGTGGAAGGGTTTTATTTTTTCCCCTTATCAAACTGAAATAGTTTAGAAAATTATCCGATATGTAATATATATAAGAGTTGTTGAGGTATGTATGCTTTGTATACATATATGTTTCAACAACTCATATATGTATGAATATTAATAATATAAGCTTAGCTTAGGTTAGCTCAGATAGGTCGCGAATTTGGTGCTGGCCGGCTCCCTTCCCTGGGAGCTGGAGGCGGAGGTGCTTGCCGCCGTATATCAATATACGTCGGTTAAGAAACGGTCGGGGGAGCCTCCAGCTCCCAGAGAAATAGAGGAAATGAGAAGAGCGATGAGGGAGGAAGTTGTGGAAAGGTGGAGGCGGGACCTGGCGGACGCACGGTACGGTCGATACACGATCGACGCCGTCCGCCCGGTCCTGCCGGATTGGTCTAATAGAGGATGGGGCTCCCTGACGTTCCGTCTGGTGCAGGTGCTGACCGGGCACGGGTACTTCGGTTGGTACCTGCACCGGATAGTACGCAGGGAGCCGACCGCCGTATGCCATCAGTGCGGCGTTGACCCGGACACCGCGCAGCACACTCTGTCTGAGTGTGCTGCGTGGGAGGAGCAACGCCGCACTCTGGCTGCGGCGGTAGGAGGGGACCTCTCGCTGCCGAGCGTGGTTGCGGCCATGCTCGGCAGCGAGGATGTGTGGAAAGCGATGGCCTCCATCTGCGAGGAAGTCGTCTCGCAGAAGGAGGCGGCGGAGAGGGTCCGTGAGCGGGACCCTCAAAGTGGCCGTCTCCGCCAACGGAGGACGGGCAGGAGGAGGCGTCAGTTTGACCGCCTCCTCCCTCTGTAACCGGACCAGGGAAGATGGGTCGGGGGGCCCATCTTCCCATTGCACAGGTCCGGTGGACGGAGGAGACTGCCGGTGTGTACATGGCTGTCTCCCAACAGGACGGGGCCCGGCGGCGGCACTTTTACTGCTGGGCCAACCGCTGGGGCGGCACAATGAAGTCTATAGAGATCTCGTGCCGCCCCAACTATAGCGGAAGACGTACACCGTGGGGTTTTAGTCCGTGCGAGTCGGACATAACCCACTCTCTCCCCCGAGAGGGTGGTGTATCCATAAGGGATTTCCCCACGTTAAAAAAAAAAAAAAAAGATAGGTCGTGAATTGCATGTATCAGGCAACGGCCCAAGCCGAGGTGTGCCGTGCACCTTTGAGTTAGTTGTCAAATAAAATCGGTTGAGCGCCTTAAGCGCTCGCCTTAGTAGTCCGGTGAAGCTGTTAAGACCTCGCTAGGTCAATAGCGTAGTCAGTACGAGAAAAAAAAAAAAGTAGCTTTGTATTAGTGAAATTGTGTTGAGTAGAAGTCGTTCTAAGGATTACCTTTTAAATAAGAACACACACTTTATGCCTTCGTAATAGTAGCTAAATTAACACAGAACTCTTATTCGAGATTTTGTAATAATAGGTCTTTACCTATGAAATTGCCGTTCTGCAGTACTGGCCATTTCAAATCAAAATAATTTTTGTTTGGCTAAGAATTCTAATTTCAAATTAATTTTATTTTAAAAACATGGAATTCTTTTTCCAAAAGTAGTCATTTGTTTATTGATTGGTGTTACATTTTCATCGCATTTCAATCTTTTTTGTCATCATGGATACGTTAAAAATTCGAGTAATTATGGAATATGAGTACCGTCGTGGCAGCAACGCGGCACAAGCGGCACGCAACATCAACGACGTTTACGGAGCTAACACTACAAACCAACGCACCACCTGTTATTGGTTTGCTCGCTTCCGTTCTGGGAATTTCGACCTGAAAAATGAACCTCGCGGTCGTCCGAAGACTTTGGTCGACAATGACGAATTAAAGGCGATTGTGGAAGCTGATGATATACAATCTACGGCTGAATTAGCAGCAGCTTTCGACGTTAGCGTCAAAACAATATTGGTCCATTTGCGTCAAATTGGCAAGGTAAAAAAGCTTGAGAAATGGGTGCCCCGCGAACTCAATGATCGCCAGCGCGAAGTACGCGTCGAGACGTGCCTTGCACTGCTCAACAGACACACAAATGAAGGAATTATGAACCGCATTGTTACCTGAGATGAAAAATGGATTCTGTTTCATAACCGCAAGCGCTCACCAAGTTGGTTGGATCCTGGTTCAGCACCTAAACAATGCTCTAAATGAAAACTTACCCCTAGAAAAGTGATGGTCACTGTTTGGTGGTCTAGCGCCGGTGTGATTCATCACAGCTTCTTACCAAACGGGATGAGCATTACCGCAGATGTGGACTGTGAAGAACTGAACACAATGATGGAGAAGCTGGCACATCTCCAACCAGCATTGGTCAATCGCTCGTCTCCGCTGCTCCTCCACGACAACGCGCGACCTCATACTGCACAGCAGACGGTCTCCAAGTTGCAAGAACTGGGGTTGAAAGTTCTCCGTCATCCACCCTACTCACCAGACCTTGCGCCTACAGACTACTACTTGTAGTGGCAATGCTGACAACGCTTTTTGTATTAAAGTACTACGTAGTTAGCCACAGCCCCCACTCGAGTCAGTCGTTATAAAGCCTCCGTCGCTAACCCACGTTTACTTTTCCAAATAATAAATCTTGATTAGTAGTTTATAAATTGGAGTATTATTTTCTCCACCCTACACTCACACACGCCAAACACTAAATTGGTGACCCCGACTACAAATAAGAAATACAACGTAATATAAAATACGACGACATATAGTGTACAGTGTCGAGTGTAGGGAAGCAACGACTCACGGGTTAGAAAATAGCGACGGAGTGCCATAAAAAAATAAAATAAAAGTACAGTGTTAATAAAAAAATAAAATGTCAAATAATGAAGAAATAAAATCCTCAGTCATGGAGGGTCAGGGCATATCAGCCGTGTCCTTGACCGCGCGCATTCCGGAATTTTGGAAAAGTTCGCCAAAATTGTGGTTCATCCAGGCGGAAGCGGTACTACACCCTCAGAAAATGTCAGAAGAGGCTAAATACCAGGTAATAATAACAAAGTTAAGTCGAGATGTCATTGAACAAGTAACAGACATACTTATAAATCCGCCGGCCATACAAAAATACGATAATTTGAAAAACAGGCTAATATCTATATATCAGGAATCAGAGAACCGCCAATTAAAAAAACTAATCGGTGAAATGGAGTTGGGAGATCAAAAACCTTCCCAACTTTTACGAAAAATGCAAGAATTGGCGAGAGACAAAGTTTCTGACGAAACATTATCAGTATTGTGGCAAAATCACCTTCCAACGGCAATTCGAGGCGTGTTGGCAGTGTCGGACGTGAAAGAACTGGACAAGCTGGCTACCATCGCGGATAAAATAATGGAAACCTTAACACCTGTACATAATATTGCGAGTATACAGGAAAAACCTGGAACATCGAGCTACGAAAATATAACAGCACAAATACAAAAACTGAGCGACCGAATAGAACAAATCGAAACCAGATCAGTAAGAACGAGGTTCCGAAAGAACCCGAAATATAGATCACGGTCAAATTCAAGGAATCCTGTTCGTGGGCGAACTCCCAAACACCCGAATTGGCTATGTTATTATCATTTCCGTTACAGGCAACGGGCAAACAAATGTGTCCAGCCTTGTAACTGGAAAAAAGACGAAATGAATAAAAATGCGGAAAACTAGAATCGGTGCAGTCAGCGACGGGAGGCTGTGACCGAATATGTACTAATCACCGTCTAAGCGTTATCGATAGGACATCGGGATTACAATTTTTAGTGGACAGTGGTGCAAACGTATCAGTGTTACCGCGTCATACAGTGTACAAAAAGACTTATTGTAATATTCCCGAAAACGAACAATATAAGTTATATGCAGCAAACGGTACAGAAATAAAAACTTATGGTATGCATTGTATGGTTTTAGATTTAAGTCTGCGTCGAGCGTTTCGTTGGATTTTTGTACTAGCGGATGTGAAGCAACCCATATTAGGTGCTGACTTCTTAGCTAGTCATAATTTGTTAATAGATTTAAGCGGACGCCGATTGATTGATCAGACTACTAATATAAGTATTATAGGTAATATTTCTAGCTCTACGGAACCCACGGTAAAAACTATTATAGAGAAATGTCCGTATTATGATTTGTTATGTAGGTTCCCAGATTTAACAAAGCCGGTATCTTATAAGGAAGTACCGAGTCACGGGGTTGTCCACCACATAGAAACGACAGGACCCCCAGTGTACGCGAAAGCCAGACAGCTGCCACCCGACAGGTATGTAAAAGCTAAAAATGAATTTAAAATTATGCAGGAGTTAGGCATTTGTAGACCGAGTAATAGTCCTTGGGCAAGTCCTTTGCATATAGTCCCCAAAAAAGACGGGAGTATTAGGCCTTGTGGTGACTACAGACGACTAAACGCGATCACTAAACCTGATCGCTACCCAGTACCACGTTTACAAGATTTCACATATTTGTTAGGTAATAAAAATATTTTTACTAAGATAGATATAAATAGAGCTTATAATTGCATACCCGTAGCAGAATGTGACATACAAAAAACGGCTGTCATCACCCCTTTTGGGTTATGGGAATTTGTTCGTACACCATTTGGACTACGTAATGCAGCACAAACATTTCAGCGTTTTATGCACCATACAGTTTTAAAAGGATTCGATTTTTTATTTAATTATTTAGATGACATAATTATAGCATCCGAAAATGAAAATCTGCATAAACAGCATTTAGAACAAGTTTTTGAACGATTCAACGAGTATGGCATAACTATAAATTTTTCGAAATGTTGTTTTGGCCAAAATAAATTAGATTTTTTAGGGTTCGAGGTATCTGCTGAAGGTTTAAAGCCATTGGAAGACAAAGTAAAGGCAATTGTAGATTTTCCAAAGCCCAACACTATTGAAGAATTACGTAGATTTTTAGGTATGTTAAATTTTTATAGGTCCCACATACCGCATTCTGCAGAACATCAGTCGGAATTAAATAAATATTTAGGTAATTCTAAACGTAAAGATAAATCCAGGATTAATTGGAACGAACAAGCGGAACATAATTTTGAGCAATGTAAAACCGACCTACAGAACGCGGCATTGTTAGCATTTCCATTAGAAAACACAACGTTGTCACTTATGACCGACGCCAGTAATACATCGGTAGGCGGGGCATTGCAACAAAAGGTTGATAACTGCTGGCAACCATTAGGGTATTTTTCCAGAAAATTAACAGAAGCTCAGAAAAAGTATAGTACTTACGATAGAGAACTATTAGCTATTTATTTAGCAATAATTCATTTTCGTAATATGATAGAAGGTCGTCAATTAATCATATTTACAGACCATAAACCTTTAACTTTTGCGTTTAGTAAAATAGGGACGGACAGAGAAACAGCACGGCGAGCTAGGCAAATCATGTTCATAAGCGAATTCAGTACAGACATTAGACATATAAACGGTTTAAATAATATAGTAGCTGATACTTTATCCAGAATTGAAACAATAACATGTCCAATGACTATTAATTTCGCAGAACTAGCAGCTGCGCAGGAAGTCGACGGCCAGCTTGCGAAATTAATAAAGGAATCAAATAACAGTTCAAAGTTCATGTTTAAGCGCGTTATGCTTACCGAGTGCGATAAGTATGTTGTTTGCGAAATGTCTACGGATAAGGCACGTCCATACTTACCTAGAGAGTTTCGACGTGAAATATTTAATTCTATTCATAACTTAAGCCATCCCGGTATTCGAGCAAGTAAAAAGTTAATTAAGGATAGATATTTTTGGCCAGAAATGAACAAGGACATAGGAAAATGGGCTAAATGCTGTATAAAGTGTCAACGCGCAAAAATACAAAAGCATACAGTATCAGATTTAGGTATTTTTGAAACGGCTACTCGTTTCGAACACATACATGTAGATATTGTAGGTCCTTTGCCTACAACATCTGAAGGTTATAGGTATGTTTTAACAATTATTGATAGGTATACTAGTTGGCCGGAAGTATTTCCGTTAAAAGAAATTACGGCAGAAATCGTGGCGAAAACCCTATATGAAGGATGGATTAGTCGTTTCGGTTGTCCTGTTAGACTCACGAGTGATCAGGGTCGACAGTTTGAAAGCAGTTTGTTTAAACAGTTAATGATAATATTAGGAATAAAGAAAATTAGAACTACTCCATATCATCCTTGTTCAAACGGTAAAATTGAAAGATTCCATCGCCAATTAAAATCGAGTTTAAAAGCACGTTTAAATACCACATCTTGGGTGGACGAAATACCAACAGTAATGTTGGGGTTACGCACAACTGTTAGATTAGATACAGGCGTAACCGCAGCACAAATGTTGTACGGTGGAAATATAAGAATACCTGGTGATTTTTATGACACCAGCTCTATAATAACAAATGATGCTGAAACTTATGTAGAAAAATTAAAAGAAATTATTAATAGTTATAAACCAGTGAGTAGGATAAATAAACCAGCTCACAAAATTTTCGTACATAAAGATTTATCTAATTGTAATTACGTATTTTTAAGAAATGATGGGGTAAGGAAACCGTTACAATGCCCATATGACGGACCTTACCGTGTCATCAGTAAAAAGGATAAGATATTTTTAATACAATTGCCAGACAGACAAGCGAACATAAATATAGATAGATTAAAACCAGCTTATGTATTGGACGATAATATTACAGATAGTAATTTACAGGAAAATACAGATAGTAAGAAAGAAAATATCAATCATAAAAAAGTAGTTAAAAAAGTCCGATTTCAAATGAGCGAACCCAGTGGTTCAAGCTATGTTACGCGATCAGGGCGCGTCAGCAAAACGCCCGGTAAATACTTGCCATGAGCGATCGTATAATAGCGATACGAAATTGTTATGAAATAGGACAGTATAATATCGTATAAGCATTTTATTTAAAATAAATGGATATGTTCGCGAAAATGTTTCATCATTTTTTTTAATTACGCAGTAGTAATTTTATTGTGTCTTGATCAATCAGTCATCGTCATTAGCATAAATTTTTGTATTCAGTAAATTAAGTAAATTCAATTTTTGTAAATTCAATTTTTGTACTACTTTTGTATTTCTACAACGACACCTAAAAATAAAAATGTAAGTCATAACAATGTATGCGATACTAGTGTATCATTATTTTTATAATAACATTTCAATGTAATGTCGTCACATGATATTTTTGTACTGCTAAGCGAATTGTGTAATCGTAACATGAACCTTTTGTGAAGTTGTAAACCTTTTGTTTAATTTTAAGTATATAGTGACGGAGAGCTTAAATAAAATTGTTTTTAATTGTGTTGTATATGTAAAAAAAATTTTTTTTCAAAGGGGAGGAATATTGTAGTGGCAATGCTGACAACGCTTTTTGTATTAAAGTACTACGTAGTTAGCCATAGCCCCCACTCGAGTCAGTCGTTATAAAGCCTCCGTCGCTAACCCACGTTTACTTTTCCAAATAATAAATCTTGATTAGTAGTTTATAAATTGGAGTATTATTTTCTCCACCCTACACTCACACACGCCAAACACTAAATACTTTTTCCAGAATTTGGATAACTCCTTGGCGGGAAAAAAATTCAATACCCGAGAGGCGGTACAAAATGCCTTTGAAAAATTTCTGATTCTGAGTCCAGCTGATTTCTTTAAGAAGGGCATCAATAAACTGCCACTGCGTTGGCAAAGATGCATTGATTCCATGGGTGATTACTTCGATTAATACAAATAAAAAATACATGAAAAAAATTCATTTAAATTTTTTCATACAAAACGGCAATTTCATAGGTAAAGACCTAATATTAACTCGTTGAGTGTCATCTGATGGTGGGCATTAAACACAACACATTACGAAAACAATTTTATTTTTAATTGTTTATAGGACAGTGATAATGATCTCACATGATGTTAAGTGACCATGTAGTCTAAGATTAGAACACGTTAGACAGAGGAAGGCTGGCTCTCATTTGCAACTGCTGAAACACACCTGCAACTCCTTAGTGACAGATTTCCAACTCCGTGGTTGCAGACAGATATATAGGCATTAAAATAAGCGCTACCATTCATTCTGTTGTTTCGTTGCTGCTACATTTTCTCTAATCAAAAGATATGTAACGAAATTGCGAGTACCGAGAAAACGAGCGCTTATTTTAACTAGCGCTATGGGATTAGCACTAAAGAATGCATTGCCACATCAATATTTCAACTTTTATTACTATTTCGAAGTGCTACCAGCATATAACATTTTCTCGGTAGATTTTATAAAATAATCTCCACCGTTGCGTCACACTCTTGCGATTTTGTTTACGATTTCTTGTAGACTGCGCGATCGTCGCTCGGTTGTGACTGAATAAATACGATAATCTTCGATCAACAATAGCAGATTGTTATTGTTAACTAAACTAATGTAAACGTAAATGTAATGTTGTAAACTAATATAACATCAAAAGTTACAAATATCTAATGGTAATAAAAAAAATGTTAATCATCTTTGATTTAATTGTCCGATAGCGAATTGAAGTTTCGCTTATAATTAGTTCCATTGTAGTGTAGCGCCCGTAATTACACTTGAATGGAACAGACGGACTGTTGCAAATGCTCCATTAAATACGTTTGAGTATTTTAGCTAATACATAAAGCTGTTGCTACAAGCAAGGTGCATACAGATTGTACAGAATACATCTAGCTATGGAAATGTAAATAAAACTACTATACTAATTACTATTAATTATTATTAAATATGTAACTATAAAAAGTAGTCATTTGTATTGAGTAGTATAGTGAACACGAATATTTAAACTAAGTAATAGTGATTTGAAACAGTATTACGAACATACATATGAGTTATTAAACGCAGCAGCTGCAAGAGTACTCACGCCGCGGTGAACTCACAATACACTTGTTAATTAATTTGTTAATTGTAGTCGGTATTCATTAATATTTAATATAGAGCGACTTATATATATAATATTTGATATAGAGCGACCACCGAATCAGTGGTGGGCGTCCGTCTGCGTTGCCATCTTCTTTCATAATCTGCTTTCATATTCTCTACTAGCGAATGCGTACTCGGCATGATAACTTTGTTATTTCAATAAAAAACGGAATAACGGTGTGCTCATTCTCATTGTGATTTAGTCATAACTCCTAGACATAACTCCTAGACATAACTCCTATGGAAAAGCGTAACAATACGTATGCTGCCTACCAACAATCAACCGTTAGACTTCACATATGGTTGAAACAGCTAGCATCTAATCTAAATTTAAGATGTACTACTAGAATATTTGTCGTATCCATTCAAATGCTTGCATGATAGAGATTCTTATTATACAGGCTTGAAATCCCACCTTTGTTAACTCCACTCGTTCTTCAAGAAATGGCTTTCATAATACTAGCCTGTGACATCGGAACCTGTGAGTGTCTCCAACTAATAGGTTTATTTGATAAAAAGGAAAACTAACTTCTATGACAGCATTAAAAGAGAAAACGGTTATTAATGATGATATTTGTGTCGGTAGACATCAGACCATTATAATATTTCCGCTAATATATTTTTATGCTGTACGACTCGTACGCTCGGCTTGCGCTTTTTTCTCTAGAATATACATTTAGCAAATGCTCCTATCAGAACATTGCCAGTGTTCGACATGCAGTGAGAAAAAAAACTCTTTATGCAACTAGCTTTTACCCACAGCTTGGCTTGCGTTAACGTAAATTTGGTATATTCCTCAGAAACAGTACTTTTTTCTTAATAAAAGGTACTCTAGGTATTTTTCTCTATCCCATAGCAACGCGTATGTAAAATTGCATGGTAATCAGTTGAGTAGTTGAGGCGTGAGAGCGTAACAAACAAATAAACACCCATTCGTATTTATAATATTAGTCAGAGAAATTACGATGATCAATTTAAATCTATAGTCCAGCGAAGCGGTTAAGGCTTTGCTACGTCAATAGCCTAGTCAGTTTGAAAAAAAAAACAATTTAAATCAGTCTATCTTTTTTTACTGAAGGATATGTTTATTGGTGTAGGATTTTGGTCACTCTAATATAATGAAAAAACAGATTAATAATTAACAATACGTTATTACAAACACAGAAGAACAAGAAGACAAGAAGGACACATTAACACAGTGGTACCATCTAACATGTACTTCATTACATAGTATAAAACAAAGTTACCTACAGCGTATGTCTGTCTGTTCGCGATAAACTCAAAAACTACTGAACGGATTTTCATGCGGTTTTCACCAGTGTATAACGTGATTAATGAGGAAAGTTGTCGTATATAATTTGTCAAGGATTTTTTTATAATCAGGGTGGGACAACGTCTACCGGGCCCGCTAGTCATTACATAGTATAAAACAAAGTCCCCTACTGCGTCTGTCTGTCTGTCTGTTCGCGATAAACTCAAAAATACTGAACGGATTTTCATGCGGTTTTCACCAGTGGATAAAGTAATCCATGAGGAACGTTTTGGTATATCATTTGTCAAGGATTTTTTTTTTATAATCAGGGCGGGACAACGTCTGCCTGGACCGCTAGCTACAAATAAAAAGAAATTATTGCGTTCATAATTCAACAAATGGCAAACGCAGTGTAACCCGAGAAAGGGGTGACCATCGAGATACCTACAATGCATCACTGGTCACTATCCAAACGGGTAAAGATCCCTGCCGCTTCGCCTGGTTACTCTATGTAGACCGTCTGATCCCGAAATGCGACCTGGTGGTTGTCCCAACCCGGCAGGACACAATTTTCGCGCCACGGCAAGTTCTCACTACCTCAATATGGTCGGCAAATACCAGACGTGTATTTATGTTGATAACTTGAAATCTTTTATAATATAAAACCTTTTTCTCAAATGTCAAATGTCCATGTCCCAGCAGCCATGCCTGAGCTGAGACCCAGTTCGTTGGGTTCGGCGAGCCACTGTCTTCGTGTACATCGTCATCGAATATTGTTCAAATCAAAAATATTCAGTTTAGGCCCTAATAGGGCACTTATGAACGTCAAAACTACCACCGGTTCGGAAAACAACCAGTCATCATGAAGAACCGGCAAGAAACTAGATCTGGTTTATCTTTTTAATAAACATATATAACATCTAGAATATATTACGTACATATAACGAACGTTTTTAATGGATACACAGAGATGAGTCAATTCCAGACATCACCATCATTCACATATTGATCCACTCTATAATAGCCTTTCGGCACTAAAACCTGCTTGACTTGGCGCTTAAATTTACAGTTCGGCAAATCGATAATATGTTTTGGGACTTTATTGTAAAACCTAACACTATTACCTAAGAAACTATTAGTGGTTTTGCTAAGTCTGAAACATGGGGCGACCAGTTTGTCACAGTTTCTAATATTTAGATCATGCCGGTCTTTTACAAAATGCAGGCTTTCAAAGTTTTTACGCACATACATTAAATTATCAAAAATGTATTTGGAGGGTAGGTTTAGGATACCGAATACCTGGAACTTCGTTTTTAATGATTCGCGAGGTTTTTGTAATAAAAATAATTGGTGTCTACGTCAGCAGCCGTCCCCCACAGCAGAATACCATAAGACATTAGGCTATGGAAGAAAGCGAAGTAGATTAACCTAGCAGTGGCAATATCTCTAAGATGGCGAATTTTTCGCATTGCGTATGCAGCCGAACTTAATCTGTTAGCCAATCGTAGTCCGGTGAAGCTTTTAAGACCTTGCTAGGTCAATAGCGTCATCAGTTCGAGAAAAAGAAAAAAAAACGGTTAGCCAATTTTCTAATATGAGGGCCCCATTGTAATTTAGAATCTAGCGTGATTCCGAAGAATACAGCATTGTCAACTAACCCAACCAAATTCCCTTCGATCTTGATTCTACTAGCAACGTGTTTAACATTTGGTAAAGTAAATCTCATATATTTCGTTTTAACTGTATTTAGCAATAGGTTATTTAACGCAAACCAATCACAAATTTCATTTAAAGTATTATACAGATGCCCGACCTCTGTATCTATCCGTTTCACTTTAAATATAAGTGAAGTATCTGCAAAAAGCACCACATCAGCACAGTTATTAACCGTTAGCGGCAAATCATTTATATATATTAAAAAACAAAAACGGCCCTAAAATAGAGCCCTGGGGGACACCAATTCGCGCAAACGATCCTGCAGAGGTTACTCCATGTATGCTAACTTTCTGACAACGATCTTGTAAATAAGAGACTAGAAGGTCGAGAGAACATTCACAAACACCATTGTGTTTTAATTTAAGAATAAGCGTACTATGGTCAACGCAATTACAGGCCTTAGATAGATCGCAGAACATACCAATTGTATCCTGCGACTCCTCCCAGGCTTCCAATATATGGTTTATGAGCGTTGCGTCAGGAGTAGATTTCGTTTTTGTGAAACCAAACCGTCGACCATCCAGAAACTTTTGCACTCTAAAATATTTAACCAATTATTTGAGCATAATCTTTTCAAAAATTTTACTAATCGACAGAAGTACAGAAATAGGTCTATAATTTCGAAGATTACTTCTGCAGCCTGATTTAAACAAAGGAACCACTTTGCTTACTTTCATTAAATTAGGGAAGTTTCCTTTTGCTATACACTGATTAAATATGTTAGCCAAATGTGGTGAAATAATGACAATTAAGGACTGTATACTATTACTGACCTTCCCCATATGTCTTCGCTGTTTTTTTAAATTTAATTGTTTGAAAGTCCTTATTATTTCACCTGTACTAATTGATGAGAACTTAAATTTTGAATCTGTAGGTGCACTTATATTTTTTAAAAGATCGGCAGCACCCTCTGCTGATGATGTTATACGCTTTCTTATTTGTGAAGGTATATTAGTGAAGTAATCTTGGAATAGTTGCTATCTCTGAACTGTTTGAAATACGTGGATAATGGAGAGACATTGTTGTTATAAGTGTCTATTTCTCGTCTAAGAAAATGCAATCAGAATTCGAGGTGTTTCTAGGTAATCCAGTCTCCCTGCTGGGGAGTATTATACCAAGACAGATTCTGTTGGCAGGCGATTTCAATGCGAAGTGAACCGCATGAGGATCCCGCACTACCGATTTACGGAGAAGGACTCTGCATGAGTTGTCACTGGAACTTGGCCACTCAATTGCTAACCGTGGAACAGTACCTAACTGCACACGGTCATAGGGAAGTTCCATAATCAACCTCACGTTTGCCACCACTTCTGCAGCTTGCCGTATCCAGGGATGGAGTGTGATGGAAAATACGGAATCGCTATCGGACCATGCGTATATAGGATTTAAAATATCCCACTCTTTAACAACATCAGTATCGAATAGTGGAGTGTCGTCGACACGCAGATGGGCTGTCAAGAACCTTAACAAGGAACTGCTAACTGAAGCAGCGACACTTACCGGGTCCAATTGTAAATCCAAACTATCCTATATATATTGGCAAGAAATGTCTTCCCGGTATCCCCTGGGTTGCTCCTGTGGCCCTCACCGCCACGCACTACAACAGCAGTAGCATAATATACCTTTCTAACAGTGAAAGAATTTTAAAAATCGGTTCAGTAGAACAGAGATTACCCCGAACATCCAAACTCACTAACTTTAGCTTCAACTTTTTAACATTGGAGTTTCATAGATATGAATTCTACCAGTGTCAAGTCAGTCATGGCAGAGAGAGTCACTTTATACGTAGTATTAAATTAGAATTTTTAGATCTTCCAGATTAGGCCAGTGAAATACACAAGAACAAACAACATCAGGCCTTAAATAAACATATATTTATTATATAGGTTATTATCTATTATAATTACTTTTAGTTATTATGTTATGTTAAAGTTTTATTTTGTTGAAATATATAAAATTAGCCAGAGTATTGACAAAAGGAGAAAATACGCACCCTTGTGTGTATCAGACGGACCCCGTATATTATTAAGTAAAATATCATACAATACTAAATCGAGGCAATTGAAAAAAATGTGTTCTAGAGTGTCTTCATCCAACCCACAGTCACATATTGAGTTGTACCTGATTCTGAGCTTTGCAAGATAGACTGGAAATCACACGTCTGCAGATAGTAGATGCAGCTAACTTGCAATAATCAAGAAACTTATATGGCCATGGCTTACCAGAAATGTTGTTCTGAATGGAAGCATATGATTTCCCTGTAATTGGGTTGGCAGTCTTGTTTGGGAAGGAAAAATCCTGAACATAGGTTTTATAGTGATCAAAATATCCAGTCTGGATAGCTTCTGTAGCGATAAGATCAACCATCAATAAATTCATGCCAGAATTACATAAATTCCTAAGCAATGACATTGATACAAATAGAATTGATAAATTGTGAAAACTGATGTTTTATTGAAATACTAGCGGACCGGGCGGACGTTGTCCTGCCTTGAAAACAAAAAAAATCCTAAAAGTCGATCGCAGCGCCACCTGCCGGGTCCAATTGTGAATCTAAACCATTCTCGAATCTCCACGAACACACACAAAAAATTTCATCAAAATCGGTCCAGTCGTTTAGGAGGAGTTCAGTCACATACACACGCACACAAGAAATATATATATTAAGATGTCAAACGTGTCAAAACAATATCAAAAAGTTTCAATATAAGAAAAATCTATGATGTTGTACATAGTTACACTTTATGTTCGCTAATAATTCTAATTATAAATAAATAACTATTTCAACACCATACATTGAATAATTACGTTGTCATTAATTCATTGTCATAAAATAATTCACCGTTGTAACAACCGAAGTACTTTACAAATCCTTATTTGCTATAAAACTCATTTTAGATCGACAATTATTCTAGTAATTACAAAGTAATACTAATAACATAGTACAATGCCAATATGGTTTAATTACATTGTTATTCATTTTAAATAGCAACTTTACTATTCTATCTCGACTGCACATAGACTGTATTTCCGGTTTTAATAAATAACAAAAGATTCCAAATGTTACTTAGATCTAGAATACTTCTATTACAATTTCACAAGTCCGATTTTAATTATCGTGACACTAATTTAGGTCTGCTTTAAATCAAGAATCAAATACAAGTTAGAAATGTTATCGTACGACGCCACTATTTCTTAAGATGGTGTCACGCGTGGCTTTCAGTGCTTATGCGAATAAACATGTGGAATTCTTAGAAGTTATGAACAGTTTTATCTAATCTAAATTACTCAATAATTTAGAAGAAATCACATTAACAATAATTAAATAGAAGAGCATTAACAATACCTTGCCAGTATTGATTAACATAGAAAATAATAGATGGCGCTTTTAACAAACACCTGTGATAATTCGAATCTTCGGAATGCTCCGACTGCTGGATGCTCCCACTATGACATATATATTTAGATTTTTTTGAGCCAGGAACACTCTCAAGCGTCCCCAGAATATCCCCCTAAATTATTATCACAATCTGTTCAGTAGTTTCGGCATGCATAGCAGACAAACATACAAAGATTGATTTTTATATATAAAGATATTTATGGAGATTACTACGAATAAAAATATCGCTATTCCACACACACATATATATGGTCGCGCGTTGCTATTACAATTTAATTCTTAATGGTTTTAATTTAAAAATGCTATTTAATAACAATTGAAGTTTCCAAAAATAAAATCTAAACGTATAAATTAAATGAATTAAAATAAATACGAGTCCGCGCGAAAAGTTTCGAGCTACTAGTGTTATAATAACATATTACATTTGTAAGAGCTCACTCAGTTAAAAATATTCTATACTAGCTTCTGTCCGTGACTTCGTCCGCGTGGAATAGTTACTTTGGGCTGATGCTAACACGCAGCGGAAGCTCTCAAAAGGGAAAAAACCCCGATTTTGAAATATTCTGCATTGGTGCTCCGCTCCTATTGGTCTTAGCGTAATGATATATAACTTGTAGCCTTTCTTGATAAATGATCTATCTAACACTGAAAGAATTCTTCAACCAGTAGTTCCTAAGATTAGCGCGTTCAACCAAATAAATGAGCTTTGTAATATTAGTATAGACTAGCTGTTACCCGCCGATGCGCACGCGCTTTTTGAAAATGTATTAAAGAAATATAAAATTGTAAGTAGGTGTGTACATTACAGGAGCGCTTTTTCAAAAACATTTGTAACTACGACACGCACGCCATCTACTGTAACATGTAACGTGTACATTATATATGTGAATACTAATAGTAGGTATATCGAATGGGATGGGATTTATCATCAGCAACATACCTGGAACTTTAACCTACCATATAAGACCCTCAGTGCTCACTAACACTTCATAAGAAAGTAATGAAAATTTTAAGCTATACATTATCTAACAATATGTGTTAAATCTTTTATTACATAGATATAATATGCTCATATTGTCGATATAATTTAATTCTTACACGTTGCTATAATCACTGAATTAAGTAGACGCAAACTCGGCAAATAAAACAAAATGGCCGCCAAATTGACCTAAACGATAATATATTATAATTCAAATTACATACAAACATATGACTTTCAATTATGTATATTTATTCTTGGAGTCCAATACAGCGCACAATTGTTTACAGTAAACAAATTATTTTTGATCAATTTCACACAAACGAATGCACGGGTAACAGTTCATCACCACATAGTGTAAAACAAAGTCCTCTGGTCTGTCTGTTTATCTATTAGCGATAAAGTCAAAAACTACAGAACGGATTTTCATGCCGTTTTCACCAGTAGATAGAATGGTTCATGGGGAAGTTTAGGTATAATTTCTCAAGGTTTTCTTTTTATTATCAGGGCGGGACAACGTCTGCCGAGCCCGCTAGCTTAAAGTAGCTCATTAGTTAGTTATCTGCCAGTGAAAGTCCCGTGAAAATCAGTTCAAGCATTTCGGATATTCCACTGCGGCCGAAGGTGAATAAAAAACCTAAATTACTTTTATGAGATCTGCTATCTACCAGTGAACACCCCATGAAAATCGGTCCAACCATTTTGAAAATAGCAATGCGGACGAAACCGCGGACAAATAAAATAGAATATATAAACCGCTATAATTTCGGCTATCTGCCAGTAAAATTTCCCTTAAAATAGGTCCAGCCGTTTTGGAGATTACCCGGAACAAACAGACAAAATATAATAATATAAAAATATCGACGGAATATTAAAACATTGTTTTTTGTTATTTGTAGCCATATCCATTCGCCAAAAAGTTGTTATTTATTTTTACATACCCAGTAGATGTTGTACATTATAGAGATGCTTTTTCAAAAACATTTGTAAGTACGACACGCACGCCATCTACTGTAACATGTAAATTAAGAACATTAGAACATTAGAAATGTGAATAATAACAGTGTATCGAATGAAATGGGATTTATCATCAGCAACATGCCTGGTACTTTAACCTACAATATGCCACCTTCAGTGCTCACTTAGACTATATAAGAAAGTAATTAAAGTTTAAAGCTATACATTATCGAACAATATGTGTTAAAACTTTTATTATATAGATCTGATATACCCGTATTGTCGATATAATTAAGTTAGTCTTATACGTTGCTATAATCACTGAGTTATATAGACGCAAGTGCGGTAAATAAATCAAAATGGCCGCCAATTTGACAAAAAGATAATATAATTTTAATTACATACAAACATAGGACTTTCAATATGTACTTGAAGTTCAGTAAAGGACACGTCTCACTTGCTTGTTTACAATAAACAACATATTTTTAATAAATTTCACATGGACGAATGCACGGGTAACAGTTCAACACATAAAATAGAATGTGTCAACCGCTATAATTTCGCATATCTGCCAGTAAAATTCCCGTTAACCTAGGTCCGGCCGTTTCGGACAAAACCCGGAACAAACATACGAAATATAATAATATAAAATACCAACAATATTAAAAAAATATTTTTTTGTTACTTGTAGCCAAATCCATTCACCAAAAAGTTGTTATTTTAATTTCAGATACACACACTTTCATTATTACATTACATAGTTTAAAACAAAGTCCCCTACCGCGTCTGTCTGTCTGTCTGTTCGCGATAAACTCAGAAACTACTGAACGGATCTTTATGCGGTTTTCACCAGTGGATAAAGTGATTCACGAGGAACGTTTTGGTATATAATTTGTCCCGGATTTTTTTATAATCAGGGCGGTACAACGTCTGCCGGGCCCGCTAGTATTTTTATAATACGTAATAGATTACAAATAAAAAATTGGAAACAAAACTAACGTAGAATAAACTTTTTGAATAGAAACACAAAATAAACTTTTAAAATGTTTGCGATAGAAAGTTACCACGTTACCATGGCAACGTACATATATAGTACTGACGCTAACACGCAGCGAAAGCAATCAAAACGAGAAAAAATGCCCGATTTTGAAACATTCTTCATTGGCGATCCACTTCTATTGGTCTTAACGTTATGATATATAGCCTAAAGCCTTCCTCGGTAAATGAGCTATCTAAAACCGAAAGATTTTTTTAAATCGAACCAGTACTTCCAGAGATTAGCGCGTTCAACCATACAAACAAACAAACTCTTCAGCTTTATTTATTAGTATAGATAGATTACTACTCTTCTCTCGTACTTACCTCGAGCCGTCATTCAAATTACAATAACTTTTGATAGAAGGAACCGATTTTAACAAAATAAAGACTAAGTTACTCCCGAAGATATGCTTCATGATCTGTGATTTGAGGTTTTATTGTGAACCCTGTACTTTAGCAGTGATGCGTGTTCATACAAACAGACAGACAGACAGATATTTTCAAAAACGATTGAAATGTATACTATTACTTATTCCTAGACACCTGCAACAATTTTTTCCATGAAAATCAAAAAAGTACAGACACGTTAGATTTACATTCTTATTATATGTATAGAAAATTGAACAACATGCGTTTGCAATCCGCAATGTGAACTCCCGCGTCTGTAAACATCAGCCTGTGGGATTCTCATCACTGTACCGTACTAAGCGCTCACTGCAATACTCGAAGCGCGCAAAGCGCTCTAAACTCATGTGCCTAGTAAGCCGACGAGAAATATTGAAAAATCATGTATATGCATAAACGCATTATGACATTTTACGCAAATAATTAAGAAAAAAAAAACTTCAGTTTTTGATACGTACTATTTAGCTTATAAATATTATTACATATAATATTTATTTGCCCTCACAGAATCAATGTTAACTCAAAGGACGAGTTTTATCTCTACTAGTTTTATCTAAATGACACTACCAATAATGCATATGACAACAAATACGTAATCCACCGTTTGATATTCATAATAATCCCATGCTTCCTGTATGTACGGTATCTAGTCGTTTCGTGATAGTTGGTGTGAACTTTTTAATGAGATCTATTTAATTTTGAAGAAATTGACTTTAGTCCCAAGTTCGAATTTGAAAATTAAATATGATTTATCTATTATCTCGATACCAATGATGGTAAGTCTAGCTGTTATATATTTTTGTTTCAACTTATTTTTATACAAGCTCGTCAATCAACCCATTACGCTGGACAAAATAAATCCCCTAAGAGAAATAGTTTTGGAGCTAATCAGATGAAACATCTGTGTAGTACGCTACAGACGAGCCATGTCATGTACTAACTTGTACGCAACTTCGATAAAACAACTTGCCTCATGAAACTAAGGAAACCTTATTGAATTGTTAAAACGGTAAAAACAAAGCTCGTAAAGTGCACCCGTCTTTGGAGAAAATTAGATATCTGAAAAAAGCGGCGGCGCTTGGTATTCTGAGTCACAATGATCTATCTGTATGTGTTAGAGAACTCGCTCTTACCAGAGATCAATCAGTATGGAGTCATTACTGCTGAGTAAACAGCTTCAGCACTTCAGCAGCTTGATATTTCTAAGCATTATTGTTGTGCGTTAGTTCAAGTTAGTAGGGAGCTTCAAACGTCGTTTCAAAAATTTACAGTTTTAGCGATAGTTCTTTCCGCACTCTTAATTTAACTATTCTTTTTTGCATATAAATAATGCGAAGATAACCATATTTCTGGTTTATTTTGTATTGACGAGATAATTTCTTCAAAAGACATGACGCACACGCTCGTGTCACCGCTACAAACCACAAACTGGTTTGAACTCGCACGCGATGGCCCTTTCGACGCAAACATGCACGCTGGTGCGGCCGCGCCTCTCTCCACCACTCAGGATACCTACGTGTCAATGCATCTGTTGAGCCTGTCCAGACGAGGCATTTTGCGCGTGAGTTGACTCGTGCGTTCCCGAGATACTGGAGATACATATATCCCGTCCAGATGATGCCGCGCGTTTCCTAACTCGCGTATAATGAGGCGTTTCACGCGCGAGCACCGCCCATCTCGAGATACTCTGGCCCCATTACTGTATCCAGTAATACTATTCCTATCAAATTTAACATATTATAACCATAATGCTGGTTTCAGCGTGAATGGGTCGGCTCGTCTGGAGTAGTACCACCCTCTCATAGAAATCCGACGTGAAGTAACAGTGCTTGCATTGTTGCGTTTCGTTCGGTCAGTGAGAGCCCTGGAGGACCACCACCCCTTTCCCCCTCCTCCTCCTTCTCCTCCCCTGCGCCCCTCCCCCAAACACAGGCTGGCAACGCACTTGCGACTCCTCTGGTGTTGCTAGTGTTTATGGATGGTGGTGATCACTTAACATCAGGTGACCCACCTGTTCGTTTGTCTCCTATGATATAAAAAAAGAAAAAAGGTGTGAGTCTCATTAACTCATATATGTATAATCAATTTAGTTCGATGTGTGCTTGTAGCAATCAACGCAACAGCCCAAACCGAGGCTGCCCTTGTGCTAGTTGTCATCGGTTCAGTGCCATAAGTGCTCGCTAAAACAAGCCCAGTGAATCTGTTTCCTTAGTTCAACCGTGGATAGACAAGTCGTAAAAACAAAAATCTACGATTTAATTTTGTATATAATCCTTTGAAACGCTTCCTTGTAATCGTTCCCTTTTCCTAATAAGTCTTAAAAGTAATCTAATAAATTGACTCGCCTCTGCCTAATCACATCACTGTAACAAATCATCATTCGGAACAAAATCGTAGATTAATGGTCGACTCGCAAAATTTATTGCACTTTTGAAAGAAACTGGTTCCGTCTCCGTCGGCCTTTCCCCTACCACGAGCCCGACACCTGCCCGGCTTCGGCGACGCGACGACTCTAATTAGCAGCCAACGCCGCCGGGAACTGACTAGTCGATTAATTGAAATTATTCAAAGCGTCTACAAGATCGATGCCGTTAATTAATTAATGGATTATTATCGTTCCTGTACTTCTAAACAAACTTCCGTCTCTTTGTTACAACAATTAGCTGAGGTCGTCGCGTAAACCACGCTTTTTCCTACCACAGGGACACTGGAAAATTCTATAGAGTGGAATTTGTATCTCATTTATTTAATTTTTATTTCTATTAATTTCTGCTGCGTTCACACACTATAGTCACTGATGTTATTAGTGCGTCAGTTATAGAGTACCCGTAGGTTTATAATTTTATAAAAGAATAATTCTTAATATGAAGACCGTAGATTGCTTATTATCCTAGACTCTCCTTATTAACACTTATTAAAGATGTCAGTTACTATTTTCGTGTTAAATTTCCAGTGCATCTGTGTTCGAGACTATCATCTTAGCGTCTGCAAAATCCGCTGTTCCGTGCAATTCCTAAATATTTCACTAGAAGCCAACACTGTTTTTCTTATTGTTGTCTATAGACAAAATATATTAGGTCTTTACCTATGAAATTGCCGTTTTGTATGAAAAAATTTAAACGAATTTTTTTCATGTATTTTTTATTTGTATTAATCAAAGTAATCACCCATGCAATCAATGCATCTTTGCCAATGCAGTGGCAGTTTATTGATGCCCTTCTTAAAGAAATCAGCTGGACGGGAGGCAACAAATTCTTCAAAGGCATTTTGTACTGCCTCTCGGGTATTGAATTTTTTTCCCGCCAAGGAGTTATCCAAATTCTGGAAAAAGTGGTAGTCTGTAGGCGCAAGGTCTGGTGAGTAGGGCGGATGACGGAGAACTTCCAACCCCAGTTCTTGCAACTTGGAGACCGTCTGCTGTGCAGTATGAGGTCGCGCGTTGTCGTGCAGGAGCAGCGGAGACGAGCGATTGACCAATGCTGGTTTGAGATGTGCCAGCTTCTCCATCATTGTGTTCAGTTCTTCACAGTACACATCTGCAGTAATGCTCACCTCGTTTGGTAAGAAGCTGTGATGAATCACACCGGCGCTAGACCACCAAACAGTGACCATCACTTTTCTAGGGGTAAGTTTTCGTTTAGGGCATTGTTTAGGTACTGAACCAGGATCTAACCAACTTGCTGAGCGCTTGCGGTTATCAAACAGAATCCATTTTTCATCGCAGGTAACAATGCGGTTCAAAATTCCTTCATTTGTGTGTCTGTTGAGCAGTGCAAGGCACGTCTCGACGCGTACTTCGCGCTGGCGATCATTGAGTTCGTGGGGCACCCATTTGTCAAGCTTTATTACCTTGCCAATTTGACGCAAATGGACCAATATTGTTTTGACGCTAACTCACTAACTCACTCGCTAACTGCTGCTAATTCAGCCGTAGATTGTGTATCATCAGCTTCCACAATCGCCTTTAATTCGTCATTGTCGACCAAAGTCTTCGGACGACCGCGAGGTTCATTTTTCAGGTCGAAATTCCCAGAACGGAAGCGAGCAAACTAATAACAGGTGGTGCGTTGGTTTGTAGTGTTAGCTCCGTAAACGTCGTTGATGTTGCGTGCCGCTTGTGCCGCGTTGCTGCCACGACGGTACTCATATTCCATAATTACTCGAATTTTTAACGTATCCATGATGACAAAAAAGATTGAAATGCGACGAAAATGTACCACTAATCAATAAACAAATGACTACTTTTGGAAAAAGAATTCCATGTTTTTAAAATAAAATTAATCTATCTATACTATAATAAAACTGTAGCAAGGTCAAATCTGTACATTAAATATTTCTTGAAATTTTTTATCGGGGTAGACTTTGTTATCGATATAGAAGCCAAAAATAATCTTTTTAGAATTTTTGTCTGTCTGTCTGTCTGTCTGTCTGTCTGTCTGTCTGTCTGTCTGTCTGTCCCTGTGAACACGCATCACTCTGAAAGTACTGAACCGATTTTGACGAAATTTGGCACAGTGATAACTAATATTACAAGGTTACATCTAGAATACTTTTTATCTCATAAAACGCAAGAGATTCTCCAGGATAACGGACGAAAGACAAAAATTTGTAGTTAATGAAATTTTTGACGGATTTTGGTAAATTTTCATTGTGCTATATATAGCAGACAGATTAGCTAAAAAGATAAGCTATATTTCCCTAAGCTACTTTAAAAAAAATACCAAAAAAAAAGATCGCCGGGATTCGAACCGTCGGCTCCGGCGGACCATATGATGTCCAGTACGTTATAACTGAGCTACGGCTATATGACATTTCTATGCGTAATTATCAACCACATAAAATATGTGTAAACGAAACTGTCACTTATATATTGTTACATTTATTTTATTGTATAAAAAATGTTTGCTAAACAAAGGTGACAAGATTTTTTCCTAAAACATAAACCTAGATAATAGTCACATTGCATTGTAGAAGATGAATCTCAACTAGAGTTCTATCAGTACGTGTGTTGTTTCGATATTTGATAAAATTAGTTTTCTCAATGTTGTTGAGTCTTGAAGTAGTTGGGTTCAGGTTTGTGAATCTAAGATTAAAATAAATCAGTTGAGGTGTATGCAGTAATTTTTTTTTTCTCGAACTGACCACGCTATTGACCTAGCAAGGTCTTAACAGCTTCACCGGACTACTGTTTGCAATTACTATATTGTATTTATTCTAATATTATAATGAGTGGTAAAGTTTTGTTTTCGAGGAATGCTTGTTACATACTACTGGTCCGATTTCAAAAATTTTTTCACTGTTAGAAAGGTATATTATCCCAAGTTCAGTATCTCAGTAAAAAAGGTGGTTTGTATGTCAAAAGTAAAATAAACGTGACCAAATTAAAATTGAATGGAGATTTCACGTATACTTTACAAATTCTTATAAAACAAACAACTAAAACAAAATGGAAATTTAATGTAGATAAAGTTCAACTTTTACAGTATGTTACGTGATGAAGTTACAAGGGGTACTGGGAAGACATTTATCGGCAATATATGTAAGTTAGTTTTGATCTTCACTTTGATGACACTACTTTAGGTAATGCTGCGAACAGATTCTAGGCTTATTTAAAAGATTTCTCACATACCAACTGGGTATATGTTTGAGTGAGTCCCTGGATAGTTTGGATTCACGATTGGAAGTGCTGGATAACGCTGCAATAGGGATTTAGGTTTTTTAAGATTATTTGCGTTTAAAAATACAATTGAAACCGGTAATAACCGATTTGGTGCAGACGAAGTTGCACGGGTCAGCTAGTACTATAATAAAACTGTAGCAAGGTCAAATCTGTACATTAAATATTTTTTGAAAATTTTGATCGGGGTAGACTTTGTTATCGATATAGAAGCCAAAAATAATCTTTTTACAATTTTTGTCTGTCTGTCTGTCTGTCTGTCTGTCTTTCTGTCCCTGTGAACACGCATCACGCTGAAAGTACTGAACCGATTTTAACGAAACTTGACACAATAATAACTAATATTCCAAGGTTACATTTAGGATACTTTTTGTCCCATAAAACGCAAGGGGTTCTCCAGTATAACGAAAGACAAAAAATTGTAGTTAATGTAACTAGACTTTTTTGCGACACCTCAGTAGAAGAGCCAGCAATGTTGGAAGAACGAGAATTTTAGAACAGCTGGTTCTTTGAAATGAAGATATATTATTCCTGAAGACATATTTCATTTTATTAACCATTATGATATTGAGATTTCATCGTAAACACCGTAAACGAAAAACAACCATAAACGTAGACATATGACTTTAGACTGACGTCATCTTGAATACATGCGTCTATAACAGGCGCTTCCACAATTATCGCTATCTTTATCATACATAAAATGGGGTAAACATATCAATGCAGTTGCAGTATCTAGCTCTAAGTTTCTAAACGTTTTCAAAGCATTAGCCGGTTTTAATTGGGGTGTTCATCCATAATATTTAGTTCGTTTATACTTCAATATTACACGCAGTCGAATTAACTATGCCAGCTTTCCTTATGATAGTAGTGCTTAGGTTAACCTCTATAAACTTGAAAAAGTCCAAAACCAGGCCATGAGAATTATCGAGTGTTTCATTAAAAGTACTCCAATCCATGTTATGGAAAGCGAATTGAGCATATATCCGTTACATCTTAGGAGACAATATTAAGCTGAAAAATTCTATTTAAATTTAAGTCATTCGAAAAGAACGAACTAACTAATGTATCAGAAGAACTGTCCACCTCTTTCCAATCACTCTATTGGCGTAAAAGAAAAAGACCACTATTTTTTCTCAATATAAAAATACTCCAATTCAAACGTATAAAACATGAAATGTTCACTTTACACACCTGGGTCGATAACATACTTGGATGTATGCTCATTATTTAAAAAAAGCTGTTACTCGCATTGGAAGGAATACTTTGATGAGCGTTCTAAAACAAAACGAATATGGTACAGAACGATTCAGCCACGCCCCTTAAGGTCACCATGGATTGATGACAGTACGATTTGCCGTCGGGAAGCAATCACTGGAATAAGATTACGCTCAGAACGCATCCCATGTAAAAAGTTCGCCTACCTGATGCGTAAAGTACTATCACCACTCTGCCAGAGCTGTGAACTCATCGATGATGTGCACCACATCCTGGCAGAATGTGTTCGAAACGAAGATATTAGATCTCGGCTTAATGCTTCTGGTTCGTTCCACGCTGGTTTGTACAATTCGTTATTGTCTGACCCCACTTCGAAAGATGCTAAAGAATTGTACAAAATTAATATAAGCTATTGTTAAGTTTATTGTCATTCTTATTGTTATATAGTTGTATGTCACATAGGCGATATAGCCGAGAAGGCGACTAAGCCTTCATTAAAAAATAAATAATAATAATATTAAAATTACAGCTATCTTCACATGGTTTGGACATACTTTATTTTATTTACAAAAAAAATAGCATCGGGCACATTATTGTTAATAACAAAAATGTCTGGCAATGATAATTTCGTGTTTTAGTAGCGTTTCAAAGTTAGTAAAAAACAAAACGTTCAAAAATTATATAAAAATCAATATTTTTGCCTGTAAAGGTGCGATATGCACTAATAAACGCAACGTTTACCGGTAGCCAGTAGCCCGCACTCTGTTCGGAAGAACATAAAGATATATAAAAACTGGCTTATTTTCTTTTTCGAAACCGTTGCTAGCTCTTAGACAAATAGTTACAGGCAAGTGACATTTGACGCGTCGTGCTCATATCTTTTTAATATTTATATTTTTCTTCAATACAATGGAGTGTGAAAAAGTTTTAATACAAGTAAAAAATAATTATGATATTATTCAGTGTTTCATTTATCATTATTTTATTTTATGAATACATTTTATCGTTTAATTTACAATTTAACTCTATCAACTTGATATTTTATAATGTAAACTCTACTGACTGTATAGTAAACGTCTACAAAAAAGGGAAAGGAACTTCGTTAGAAACTGGGGGTCCATAGACCTTTAAAGCTTTTTTCACATTACCACCAATATATGTTGGTTGCTACGAACGGGTTGTAGGCTTATTTTAAAAGATTTCTCACATACCATATGCGTATATGTTTGATTGAGAATAAAGTTTTAGTTATTTTTCACGTTTAAAAATACAATTGGCACCAGTGATAACCGATTTGGTGCAGACGAAGTTGCACGGGTCATAGTTATAGCTAGTTTGAAATAAGAATTCTTAGCCAAACAAAAATTGTTTTGATTTGAAATGGCCAGTACTGCAGAATGGCAATTTCATAGGTAAAGACCTATTATATAACTAGCTGACCCGCTTAACTTCGTCTGCACCAAATCGGTTATTACTGGCTGTATTTCCAAACACAAAAAATCTTAAAAATCTAGAACCCGATTTTAGCATCACTTACCAAGTCCAATTGTGAATCCAAACTATCTTATATATATTGGCAAGAAATGTCTTTCCGGTATCCCCTGAGTTGCTCCTGTGGATCTCACCTCCGCGCCTGATTGACTATCCTCGCAACAACGCAATAATTTTAACGGACTATAGTTTTTATGTTATTCTTCTAAGCAACTTCATCAATTAACATGCTGTAAAAAGTAAACTTTATCTCATGACATTTTCAATTTAGTATTTAGCTATTCGTTTTAATAAAAATTATAAAGTATACACGATGACACCTATATCTAATAACTTTAGTAATTAGTAATTGTAACATTTATTTTCTTTTTCACATAAAAACAATCTTTTCGGTTGAAATATTAAACTTAGATATATGGTGTCTCGTATTTTTTTGTATAGCTAACAGTAATGAATTTTGTTACGGGTTATATTCCTTTATTTAACCTTTCTAACAGTGAAACAATTTTCAAAATCGGATCAGTAGTACCAGAGATTACCCCGAACATCCAAACTCACTAACTTCAACTTCAACTTTTTATTATTGGAGCTTCATAGATATGAATTCTACCAGTGTCAAGTCAGTCATGGGAGAGTCACTTTATACGTAGTATTAAATTTTTATTATATAGTTTAGTTCTTCCAGATTATACCACTGAGATACACAAAGACAAACACAACACTACAGACATCAGGCCTTAAATGATTATACTTTAGTTTTTGTTTCATTAAAATCGGTTTGGTCTATCAAAAGTTATTGTACTTTTAATGACGGCTTGAGATAAGTACGAGAAAAGAGTAGGTAAGTAAATGCAATTCAATTTCTTACAAAACCAGTATATTATATAGTGTATAAATAATATCTAAGACACGAAGGACTGTTTTTTGCATCAAATTCCAAGCCCATGAAGTCGCGGATACAGCTAGTCTATAATAAAATAGTGAAAGTAATTATGGATCGAAATATTTTATTATTTTACTTGTTATTAACCTTTCTACTCTATTTAAACTACCTTATGGTTTCGTAAACATCACTCGATGTAGAGAATCAATCAGAATTCGTGAATATTCGTCAAGTAACTAAGGCGTAAGCGTCAACGTTCGAATAATTTTAAGAACTAAGTTACTCTCAATCCCGAGTTCTTAAAGATTGATGGTGTAATATCTGGTACAAAATCCCACATGAAGCTATATTACAATCTGCTTCACAGGTTAACTCGGATCAATAACATATCCTAAGTAATTTTTATAGAGCTGGTTATCACGTTCTCGGTAATATCACGTAAGCTGTGCAGTGGTGATGATGTCAGGGCGGTATTTTACGTTGCTAGTAAAATAAAATGCTGAAACACTCAAACCATAAGTAGCAACGTATAAAACATTTTTGCGATACACGTTAAAGTTTTGATGATCTTAGTCCCTCGAACCGTACACCCTGCGCCCTACGCTCCACACTACCTCCACACCGGGTCACATTGAACATATTTATTTACTTCAAATGGCATTTCCTTAATATAAACCATTGTTACATGAGTTATCCTAGTTGTGCAGATTTATTAAGCCCTATAGCATTTGAATCTGTGATGCCCTACCTTACCGATAATTAAATAGAGAAACCGACTATATTATTATTAAGATCGATAAATGCATGTTAAACTAGACAAAGACCAATTTATAAAAATAATACAACACATAAGCAGATAAATAGAAATAACGCTAATGTACAACTTTGCCCTTCCAGTCTTCACACCGCGAACTGAAAACGTTTAGAGTTCTCTTGTTCTTAGAACACAAATCACCGAAATAACGAAACTCTAATATCACATTAATAGGGAACTTCTCTGTCGATACTTTTGAAGAAACAATACAGCATGGATATGTTTCTAATTGTATTTTGAACATTAATTAAAATCACGTATAAACATCTATCTATCTATTACTATTATAAAACTGTAACAAGGTCAAATCTGTACATTAAATATATTTTCAAGATTATAATCGAGGTAGACTTTGTTATGGATATAGAAGCCAAAAATAATCGTTTTACAAATTTTGTCTATCTGTCCCTGTGAACACGTATCACTCTGAAAGTACTGAACCAATTGTGATGAAACTTGACACCGTGATAACTAATATTACAAGGCTACATTTAGTATACTGTTTGCCCCATAAAACGAAAGGGGATCTCCAGAATAACGGACGAAAGTCAAAAATTTGTAGTTAGTGAAATTCTTGACGGATTTTGGTAAATTTCCTTCGTACTATATATAGCCAGTGTTGCCAACCCCAACAAACCAAAAAAAACAGTAGGTAGGTAAAGTAAAAAAGGCAAATTTCATACTTTCCTCATACAATTAAAACAATAACAATAACCAATTTGCTTAGTTACTAGGACTCACATACATTGTTACATTTATAATCACAGCATATGTAATATAAAAAAATAAAAAATCAAAGTAAAATTATTTTCCACTTTCATTCTCAATTGCCTCATCTTCAGTTTTCCCAGTGCATTAAAATTAAAACTCTCAATCACATAGTCGGGTAATTCCCTCGAATCGCAACAAGAGTTGATACTGCCATTTAGTATCAATGCATTTTATTACATAGTAGTTATCAAGTAATATATTTACATAGTGTAATAGGTGGCACTGAACACTAATTGAAAAAACAGTAAAAATTAGGAATAAAACAGAAAACAGGGACATCAATGTGAAACAGCAAATTAAAAGTTAACAGCAAATCTACTGTTAAAACAGTAGGATTGGTATCATTGTATATAGCAGACGGATTAGCTAAAAATTTAAGCTATATTGGAACGAAGTTCTTTATTGCGCGTTACACGCATTGAGCGAATGGGAGCTGGGCTGAAAAAAGTGTAACAAGGCTTTTTTGCTACATCTTAGTAAAAGCAACGTTAGAAGAACAAAAGTTTTAAAAAAGCTGGTTATTTAAAATCATTCTTTATGCTCTTCCAAACAAGGTTCAGGATGCCTGGTTGCCGGTAAACGTTGTGTTTAGTAATGCGCATCACACCTTTACAAGTAAAAATATTGATGTTTAAATAATTTTAGGAAACTTTCTTTTCAGTAAAACTTTTTTTTTAAGGTTATTTAAAACATGAATTTATCACTGCCAGACAATTTTGTTGTTGACAATAATGTGCCCGATGATATTCTTTATAATTTTAATTTAATTTATTTAATTATATTTCAATAACAAAAATGTCTGGCAATAATAATACCATGTTTTAATAGCGTTTCAAAATTAATGAAAAAGAACATCCTAAAATGATTTAGAAATCAATATTTTTGTCTGGAAAGGTGTGATATGCACAAATAAACGCAACGTTTACCGGCAAACAGGTAGCCCGCACATTGTTCGGAAGAGCATAAAGATATATAAAAAAACTGGCCTATTAAAATTCGCTCTCGAAACCGTTGCTAGCTATTAGACGAATAATTACAGGCAAGTGACAGTTGACGCGTCGACGCGATGCTCATATCTTTTTCATATTTATATTTTTCTGCAATACAATGGAGTGTGAAAAAGTTTTAATACAAGTTAAAGATAGTTAAGTGGTAGAAATACTTATTTAATTTTATTTTTACGTATTGGGCATGTGTAGAGTCTATGTGCAGTAGATTAGGTGTCGTGACAGAGAAAAAGAGAGAGAGAGTGTATACAATATATACAAACAAAATTTTCATTTCAGTATCAAACCAACTCAAGGATTACCTATTGATGTATCAACTTTTATTAGCTTGATTATCCCAGATCATTCTGTGTTTGAAATATCATTATTTATTTTATAAATATACTAGCCGGCCCGGCAGACGTTGTCCCACCCTGATTATAAAAGAATTCTTGATAAATTATATACCAAAACCAAAGAGTGAATCCCTCTATCCACTGATCCCTCTATCCGCATGAAAATCCGTTCAGTAGTTTTCGAGTTTATCGCGAACAGACAGACAGACAGACGCGGTAGGGGACTTTGTTTTATACTATGTAATGATTTTATCGTTTAATTTACAATTTAACTCTATCAACTTGATATTTTATTTTTATTAAGCAATACTGACTGTATAGTAAACTTTTACAAAAAAGGGAAAGGAACTTCCATAGATACCTCAAGCTTTTTTTTACATTACCGCCAATAGTAGGTTAGTTTTTATCTTAATTGAACCCGGTAGATGATGCTACGAACGGGTTCTAGGCTTATTTTAAAAGATTTCTCACATACCATCTGAATATTTGTTTGAGTGAGTCCCTTGATAATTTGGATTCACAATTGGAAACCGTATGTGTGGCTGCAATCGGGTTTTAGGATTATTAAAATTTCTCGCTTTTAAAAACAATTGAAACCGGTGATAACCGATTTGGTGCAGACGAAGTTGCACGGGTCAGCTAGTTTTAAATAAATAAGAAGAATGCTTTTTTCAAAATTATTGATTTAATAAGTTTATTGTCCTGTCTAGATGTAAGTTTTCGTGTTGTTGTTGACACGCTCCGCGCCGCCGCAGCAAACCTAGGACTGGAACATGATTACATCACAGAAATATTATATAAATTCATCATGATAAAGCGAAAATTGAAACCGTACCTAGAATTCTGTAAATAATTAAATAGCAGTAGGTTATCGAGGATCCAATGATAACGTAATATGTTTAAACGATAACAATACATTAGCGAAACAAATACTTCACAATTGGAACACATAATACTCGAGAACGCAAATCAACTGAAACGATTTTACCATTTTCCCTATATTTTTCTTTTCTTTTTTGCTTAAACTGATAAGATAAAAAATAATTCATTGAAATAGGTTACATTATACCAAAATTGATTGTGTTTCACAGTGGACTTAGCTCGCGTTTGTTTCTTGTAAGCGTTGAAGCGATGATGGCTTAGTTGATGACGTGTTCGGATACCGAGTCGATGGATGTAGGTTCGAATCCTAGCAGTCGCTAGGTCGGAGATTTCGGCTGAAGGAAAACATCCTGATGATACCACAGAATGGTGGTAGGGATTTTTTATGCCCGTCTAACTAGCACTCTCAAGCTGAAAATCTGTCGCCCAGCATCTATTGGCGACCAGTGTGTTCCGGCAGCTGCACTCGAGAGCCAGTCCCCTCCAGGTTTAGCGTGTTTACCATCTTAGAGCACATCGGCATTTAACATCAAGTGAGATTGGGGTCAAATTCAAATGGGTCGAACCTCTTTTTGTTATAATAAAAAAAAGCTGTGTGTGCGATTCACACACGATAGAAGTGAAACTTCAGTAAATCGACAAAAGAATGAGATGAATATATATAACAACGGTAGGATAATTACAAAGTTTATTTGTTTAAAAATGAAAGTATTTTGATTAATTTTAAAATATATTTTATATTGTATTTAACATATGTTACAGTGTACAGTAGTATTAGCTCATGTACTTTTCACATATACTAACACACGTTAGATGCTCAAATACAAGCAAGTATTAAACAGTGTGCAATATACATACACACCGACATTTTCTCTCTCGCTCTGGCTCACTAATTACAGGCGACTATGCTTAGAAGACGGGAGTGGGGATGCTACGAAGCATGGCACAAAGAGGAGAGACCGATAATATAAAATAGTATGTATATTTCTGTCTCATTCTTTGCCGGCTTCATCCTACACATTTTTGTATTTGTGTCTCTTATCTGTCGTTTTTCACTTCAATAAAATAAGAAACTTACGATGAAATTTTTTTACGTTTTAATCTAGTTACTCTACATCGTAAATAAAAAATCCGTTCGAAAATAATAACCGCCATAATTTTATAACCGACGAAAGAAAATACCGCGAAAAGTTGTTACGTCACTTACCTGTCGTTTTTTCGTTGCATCCGGTTTAAAATCACAAATATTCTAAAGAAGTTTCACTTCAAAAAACACGACATTAACTTACGACTAAACAACAAATTACGACTAGCTAGAAAATTCGCTTATAACCAACGATGGTAGTATTATGTTAAAGATTTTTTTAATTATACTTTCCCCTATCCAAGAATAGTCACAAACTGAAGAGAATTGACAACTCAACAAATAAGGCAATTAAAATATAAAGCAATATGAAACAATTAAAGCGATACAACTATTAAACGAAATTAGCTCAACGGGGACATAAAATTATTCGTGAACTTTGAACAATTTTTTAAACAGGAATAAAACGTACTGCAATTTGGAGACACAGTTCTAATTGAAATATCAAAATATCACGAGTGCAATTAAGCATCTTTTTTTTTGTAAGTGGAGAAATCCTACATCGGATACACCTCCCATTGCCGGTGGACAGTGAGAGGATTATGCCAGACGCCTTCTGGCTAAAACTCCACTGCCGCCTAGCGCATGTGTGTGGACCAGGGAACCGGGGTAACGGAAGCAAACTCAGATCGCCCTTTGATGGTAATACGGGGATCATCTTCTCGTAGAGAGACAAGACTCTCCTTGGCCTCATTCAAAAGTTGCGGCTATCCCGTGCTTCTTCGTCACGGGTCCTCCTTTCCTTGGCAATGGACGCCCCGCGTCAATTACCAGGAGGTTGTACTTCAAGGAGGTATTTGATGGTACCTGCCACCACCACGTCTCCTACCTCGGCTGGGTCTACTATGGCGTGCTGGAGATGCATCAGCAGCCTTCTCCCTTTCTCGCTCTGCTTCCTCTTTGCAGGACATAATGCCTTCACAACATGCCAGGACCGCTTGCCAAGCCCTCTCTTCGCCGGCCATAGCGCGAACTACGGCCAGCAGGTCATCTCCTATGACGGCTACCAGCGCACTTCTATGTTCAGCTCATGCAGGGCACTCCTTTAGGGTATGCTCAGCTGTGTCAAGATCACTATTACAGTGGTAGCAGCGTGACGACGACACGACGCATAACTTTGGGTTCTATCTATAGGAAATGAGCTTCAAATTTCCACCTACTATCTAAAACAAGCCCCAAGTATTTCATTGTGGAACCGACCTTAATTCGGGTTCCATGTCCGGCACCTCCCGACAACCTGTGCTACGCTTTCCGTGGCCAACCTCAGAGCAACATGGAGTGTTTTCCCGTGCGCTGTCACCAACGTATCATCGTCATAACAGATCACCGCGGCGCCGGGCAGGAGAGCATCGCGCAGTACCCAATCATAGCCGATGTTCTACAGGAGCGGGCCAAGGACAGACCCCTGTGGAACACAGCACAATATCTCCCTTTGGTGGGTGCGCGCGTCCCTCCCGGCGCATGCGACCTGGTTACCCACGAGGTAGGATCCCACCAAACGGCGGAGGTACAGGGGTACTCCGTGATACTCCTTCCCTTATGCATTCCCAGAGGAGACTGTTGAAAGCATTGGATATATCCAGTGAAGACTACTAGCGACACCCCTTCTTACTTCTTCCGAGAGGGCCTTAATGCGTAGAGTCGCGGTCAACCGTCGAACGACCCTCTCCGAACTGAACTGAACCGTCGAGAAGTTGGTGGTTGGTATCCACCCTTGTAAGGTGTTGAGTCAGACGCTGTACAATAATCCGCTCGAAAAGTTTACCAACCTAGTCCAGCAAAACGATAGGTCGGTATCCAGATGGGGACTCTACTGGTCGGCCCTGTTTGCGTAACAGGACGAGGCGGCCCACCTTCCATTGCGGAGGGAATTGTCCCGACTCCAAGCACGCGTCAAATAGTCGTGTGAGTCTGGATCCTAACGCCTCCATCGCGAGCACTCAGACGTGCCCAAGAACTCAGTTGAGCCCCGGAGCAGTGTTCCTGGCCTGGAGCCGTCTCACGGCTACGCCTATATCTTCTTCCGTGATTGGAATGATGACTTCGGGTACGTCACGTCCACGAGATTCAGACAGCGCCGTAAAAGGTGGTAAAAACGGCGCCCTCGTCGGAAAAAGTACTGACAATATGTCCGTCAACAATTGCGGCTCTAAACTTTGAGTAATTGGAGGTGGCCCAGAGACGCAAAAAACCTAAGACCATTTTATAAGGGTGACCCCACAGCTCACCATCCACGGTCGCCAAAAGCTCTTACCACGCTTGGGACTTAGCTTTGCGTATGGCATTCTGCAGGGTCTTCTTAGCCTCTCTAAATTCATTATAAAGTTGCGCCTCAACAGTCGCATCCCGTCTTCTAAGGAGCCAGCGATGCCCAATTAAACTCATCTAGTACAACGTAAAGTAATCAAATTATTTTACCACTTGTCAATATATTTCTCATTTCAGCTCACATTTCGTATCTTTTGCTCGAATTTAAATTAGTTCGTTCAATTTTTCCACCCCAAAATTAATTTAATCTGAATTTTATTTTGTTCAAAATGGACAAAACTAAAAGTTTTGATGCGTCAACTAGGCAACCAATTGTTAATTTACATATAGATCATAAGTGGGCGTACAGAAGAATAGCTGAGCATTTAAATTGTTCTGTTAAGAAAGTTTTTAATGCAATTGATCATTATAAAACACATGGAACTGTTGAAACTGTTCTTAGAAAAGCTCTGCCAAGAAAAACCTCTCCCAGAGAAGATACGCTAATCGTTCGTGTTACTAAAAAGACCCAATCAAAGGCTCCAACCAGATTAAAAATGAAGTTTTTCGCCTGATGACCCGAGAAACATCTCGTCAAGACTGATACGCCGAAGATTAGTGGAAGCTAAATTGCTTGGAAGAATCTCTCGAAAGGTACTGTTTCTTACCAAGCAACACCGAGAGAAGCGATTATTATTCGCTAAAAAAATATGTAAATTGGACGGTACGACAATGGAAAAAAGTGTTATTTTCAGATGAAACAAAAATAAATATGGTAAATTCCGTTGGAAAGCCCTATGTTAGACGTCCTGTAAACATGTACGGTGGCGGTAACATTAAAGTTTGGGGGTGTTTTTCCAGATGTGGAGTTGGACCCGTTCGGAAGATTGAGGTACAATGGATCAATTGCAATACAAGAATATCTTAGAGCCCACAATGATTCCCTACTTGGACGATCATTTGCCTGTAACCTGGATCTTTCAGCATAACAATGACCCTAAACACACGGCCAATAGCATCAAATGTTTCCTTAGCGAACAGCGTATATCCATCCGTTTTAGACTGGCGAGCAAATAGTCCGGATTTAAACCCGATAGAAAATCTGGTATATTGTTAAAAAGAAAGTCTCAAACAAACGTAATGTAGTATCTGCATTCAGGTAACACTGAGTGACTTGTCATTCTTTTGTGCATTCTCATCGTATGATTGTAACCACATTTAATTTAGTTAAAATAAAGTACCAGTTTTTATCAAGTGTGTATTTATTAAAATATAATATCCAAACCGCAATATATAACATGTAACACAAGTCCAGACGAACTATATGAAGCATGGAATTCAATCCCCCTAAAAAAATGTATGAAATGATTGAATCAATGCAACGTCGTTGCAGTGCTGTTATTGAAAATAAGGGATACGTCACTAAATATTAATTATAACTATTGGTAGGCTGTGGATAATAGCTATTTCGTAAATAACAATACTAATTACTAATACTTAAAAAAAGAATTGTTTTTTATACTTTTTTGTTGTTGTTTCTAAATAGTTGACCATTATCGTTGATACCTTAAAACTGATTTAAATGTTTGTCTGTAATTTAATATTGAAACTGCACTTGTGTAGTGAGATTTATATTGTTTTTCTAATAAATTGATATTTATATTATATATATATTGATAACTCTATTATATATTTTAATATAATTTATAGTTACACATATATATTATTTAGAAATCAGTGTACTAAATACATTTTGTCTCCTAAAATTTAATATTTTAGGACAACTGCACTGCACTATTGACGATAAAGGAAAGCAATTTGCTCCTTCAAACGTAGTTATTAATTTATACGAAACTTCATGAGCGGACAAACGTCAACACAGCCATCATAGTGTGCCGCTACTATAAGAAACACTTTCTGCTTCAGTAAAAGTAACCTCTGTAAGACGGAAGAAGCAGAGTAAGATTCAAAACAATTTATTATAAGTATTGAAATGATCAAAGTAACACATTGTTGTTTACACACAGATATTGAAAGTATTATTGGTCAGCGGCTGCATATCTGGACACCGCGCCAAGTAACGGAAGTTCAAATCATACCATAAGCCAGAGTTTTCGAAGGAAAACATCATTATAAAGCTACTATATGTTGCTACAGTATTTTTAATACTCGCTTGGCCGGTTACTATACTCAAGTTGAAGGTCCATCAATAAGAACCTATGTGCGTGTTCCGACAACTGCAGTTAGGGTTCCCCTTTCTATGCTTGGCGTGTTATTCTTCGGTAACAGCTTCACGTAACATCGACCATGTTATATATATTTGACGCGTATTGGCAAATAACAGAAGGAAATCACAGGCATCTGCCGAGCTGAGTGCATCGAACAAGGTGACATGACGCACCGGCACAGCACAACGCTAGGTAATGAAATCCGGTACCGCATTCAGCACAATAATAATGAATTGACAGTTTCGTAATGGATTCGTTGAGTCACGCTTACGTAACATTATATTGATAGTCGGCCTCGTGAGCGCGCCGCTGTGTGAGTCCGTTGCGCCGAACTTTTGCACTCCTTTGAATAACTATATGTTTACGTTTTTATATTTACTTTAGAATAGGCAGACAAGGTCGTGCGTCGTAATCACAACTAGCAAGTTCTACTAGGAAGCAACAGCGACGCAATATAACAGTGTTGTATATTGCTTGACCGTTCTCGATAAAAAAACTTAGCTGCTCATGTAATTCGTCTGATTTTTGTTATTACCTACCTCTTTATTTGAAAACGAATTTATTCGAATTGTGTCTTACAACAGACAATAGGGTTATAAAACCTAAATATTGTGACTAGTTGTGTGCGTGGCTCCGCATACTTGCTCTACAAGATAGTCGTTCAATTACAAAGATAAAAATGAGATTATCTTACCTATATTATTTACCATATTTTGGTTCTTTGTTTAAATTACTCCTTAAATCATTATTAAAGACTATTAGTTAATGAACTGTTGCAAATTTCAAGTCATTTACTGATACATAAAAGATATAACGAATACTGTAGAGGTAATAAAAGTCCAGGTAAGCAGAACCTATGTGTAATACAGAATTCATTAGATTACAGAATACAGAATTTATTAGATATATATATATATATATATATATATATATATATATATACCTAAATTAGTTTTCTAAATGTTGTTGAGTCTTGAAGTAGTTGGGTTCAGGTTTGTGAATCTAAGATTAAAATAAATCAGTTGAGGTGTATGCAGTTATTTTTTTTTTCTCGAACTGACCACGCTATTGACCTAGCAAGGTCTTAACAGCTTCACCGGACTACTGTTTGCAGTTACTATGTTGTATTTATACTAATATTATAATGAGTGGTAAAGTTTTGTTTTCGAGGAATGATTGGTACCTACTACTGGTCCGATTTCAAAAATTCTTTCACTGTTAGATAGGTATATTATCCCAAGTTCAGTATCTCAGTAAAAAAGGTGGTTTGTATGTCAAAAGTAAAATAAATGTGACCAAATTAAAATTGAATGCAGATTTCACGTATACTTTACAAATTCTTATAAAACAAACAACTAAAACAAAATGGAAATTTAATGTAGATAAAGTTCAACTTTTACAGTATGTTACGTGATGAAGTTACAAGGGGTACTGGGAAGACATTTATCGGCAATATATGTAAGATAGTTTTGATCTTCACTTTGATGACACTACTTTAGGTAATGCTGCGAACAGATTCTAGGCTTATTTTAAAAGATTTCTCACATACCAACTGGGTATATGTTTGAATGAGTCCCTGGATAGTTTGGATTCATGATTGGAAGTGCTGGATAACGCAGCAATAGGGTTTTAGGTTTTTTAAGATTATTTGCGTTTAAAAATACAATTGAAACCGGTAATTACTGATTTGGTGCAGACGAAGTTGCACGGGTCAGCTAGTTTTATAATAAAATACTTTTACGCAAACAATGAAAATATATAAAAATTTACAGTACATAAAGAGAGGCACCGAAGATGGGGTAGGATTCCAGACCACTCTAGCTAGCGTCTAATACCCTGATAATGCTGTTCCTTTCGGTACCCTTCTGAGCATCAGAGAGATGGAGGAAAAAACTAGCTCAATGTGAACTTACCCTATCGCTTAAGAAGCAGAGAAGTGAATCCTTCTCTGCGATCGTTGATTAATTCGTGATCCCAGAAAGAATCACTGAGGAACAAAACTGACAGCAAAAAACCTCTTAAAGAAAATAACAAGTGCACTTCCGAGATGGGTGAATTCACAACTGGTATGAAAAATCCTCTTCACAATTACTAAGGATGTTAACCACTTTGAAAGATCATTACGAAGACTGAGCTTGTAGTCGATTATGAGCTACTACTTTGGCGCCTCTCTCAGAGGTACCCTACTTGTCAAAGAAAATAGTATCATAAGCGAGGGATTCCCAAATGCCTCGCGTCCCAAGCACAGCGGAGATCATCGTGAACTGCAAAAATACAATTACAGCATTTATCTCGAAAAAAGAGATCATGGAGCAACTAAAAGTTATTGTAGCAGTACCTATTTCTTCCATTATCAGACAAAGGTTATTAGTCTCCCTCTCTTAATTCATTTAGCATGTAAGAGCAAACTTATACTACTTTTTATTTGATTTTCTAAGACCAAATCGCGTGAAATCTTCACATATACATATGCACGTGCGACTCTTCCATCGACTCGGCTACATTACGCTATCATTCACAGTATTATTATATAGAGTAATGACAGTGAAAATAATAATTTCCTTAATTATCGGTATAACATACATATTCCTCGCACGATATTGGTAAAGTCTAGAACAATCCAAATTCTTTATCACCCGGTAACAGATTACAAAACTTACGATAATATATGCGGTATTATCTAATCTTATCGAGTCAAAAAACAACTCTGACTCGTTGTTTTTTGGACCGAAACCAGCACATTGTCTCGTATCGCCTTTATTCAGTTCAACCATGAAGCCTACTTGCCGAGCAGTTGTTTGGCTTAGATCTCTCTGTTAAGGGAAAAAGCAGATAAAGGAACAATACCTCCCAAAATCAATACATATAATGTTTTATAGCGGCATCCTCATCCACAACAGTGATGTACTTGATATATAACATACTTACTCTATCCCGGTTACAAGCTCGATTATAAATTTCTGAGACATGCTGGTGTATGCTGTACACTCGGGAGGATATTTGCTATCGCCGTCTTTATTGCCTAGAAGACAGGGGCCTGTCCGTATTGTGGGTGTGAGTGGATTATGGTGGTCATAACCGTATCTATAGACATGTCACAACTCTTCGAACATCTGCAACTGATGCCTGATAGAGTGCTCGAACAATATCCATCTGCAGAGTTGGTGATAATAGGAGACTACAACGCTCATCATATAGATTGGCTTAATTCTCGATCCACCAATCTCGCAGGAAGGTCTGTTTATGAATTTACCCTAACTTATGGATTCACACAACTGGTACAAACTCCAACAAGAATACCTGATATCCAGGACCATACCAGCTCTTTAGTAGACCTACTGAAAAGACATCCCGACGGGTATTCTTTTACAATGGATGCGCCCCTTGGCTCATCTGACTACTGTCTTGTCCGGACTCGTGCGCCAAGCGCGCGGTCTGATCCCTCCAGGCCAACTAGCTTGCGTCATATATGGCAGTATAATTCAGCAGATTCCGACGGCTTGTGGGAATTCTACGCATCGTACCCGTGGAAGCAGCTTTGCTTCTTATTGAAAGATCCTGACTCTTCTTTCATACGCAGCTGCTGTCACTGAGATAATCGTAGTCGGTATGGAGAACTACATTCCCAACTTACTAGTAGCTGCTGTGTAGTTAGTAGTTAGTAGTTACGTGTGAAACGTAAGCTAAAGGCTGCTTTAAGGTTTAGTAAACGACAATTATCCAGAGCTAAATTCAATTTCATCAGCGGAATTGGCGCACGGCTGGCAAGCCACCCTTCTGGAAGTCATGCCTTTTGGTCGCTTGCCAAAGATGTTGACGGGAACTTTTGTTAGTTGTCTTTGCAACCATTACGAAATGCCGATAGCAACTTGGCCCTAAAGAGAAAGCCGATTTATTTCCGACTATGGATGTCGATGGCAGTATCGTACCACCTACCATCCTACGGGGTGAATGTTCCATGCCGTAAATGAATATCACACAAAGAGATGTCCAGCGGGAGTTGCTCTATCTTGATATTCGTAAATTGAGTGAGCCAGACGGCATTCCAACAGTGGTGCTCAAACAATGTGCATCAGAGTTGTGTCTGGTATTAGCGCGCTTATTTGAACCGCAGTGTATATGTTTCATCATCGTGGAAGACAGCCCATGTGCACTCTGTGCCTAAAAAAGGCGATAGATCAGATCCATCGAATTACAGGTATTATAAGATTATTATCTTTAGCTCTATTGAGCGTGTCATCAATACGAAGCTCCTGGGATGCCTAGAAGAATGCGATTTAATCAGCAATCGACGACACGGCTTTCGCCACGGACGATTGACTAGCGATCTTCTGGTGTATCTCTTCAGCCATTGAGAGTCAGGGCGAGGCTTTGGCAGTTAGCTTAGACATAGTGAAGGCGTTCGACTGGGTCTGGCATCGGGGTCTTCTATCTACGCTACCTTCTTACGGATTGCTGGAGGGTTTGTGCGGATGAATTGCCAGTTTTCTGTCCGGCAGACGTATAAAAGCCATAGTGGATGGTAGCTGCTCCGAAAGCATGGACATAAAATGCTGGCGTCCCGCAAGGCTCCGTGTTTTCTACAACATTATTTTTGCTGCATATCAATCATATGCTATGGATTGATGGCATTCATTGCTATGCAAACGATAGTACTGGAGACACATATTACACGGGCTGTGCAAGCATCCCTCGTTCTAATTGTGGTGGAAAGTCGCGAACAACTTGTGTCTCAAATCGAGAACATACTGTCTAAAATATCAGACCGGGGTAGGAACAATCTAGTCCGTTTCTGCCCTAATAAGACACAAGTTTGCGCATTCACCACTAAAATAACTCCATTCACTGTTGCCTCACAATTCCAGGACACACCAGTTACCATCATGGAAAGTGGATGGGTTACCATCACGGAAACTGGATGGGTCCTTGGTGTCAAAATCTCTAGCAACGTTCAGTTTCGTAGTCATGTGGAAGACAAAGTTAGGCTGGCATCCAAAAAGCTCTGTATTCTAAACAAGGCGAAACGGTACTTAACCCCTGGGCAAAGACTACTGTTGTACAAAACGCAAGTTCGACCCCATATGGAGTACTGTTGCTATCTTTGGGCAGGAGCACCTGGATACCAACATGGACCATTTAATTTGGCTCAAAGACGAGCTATGAGAATTGTTGACGATCCCAAGCTCACCTACGGTATCGAACCATTATGTCTAAGGAGAGACGTCGCCTCTTTATGTGTGTTCCACTGTTTCTATAATGGCTTGTGTGCCGAGGAATAGTTCAACATTATGCCTGTAGCCGCTTTCCATCGTTACACCGCTCGTTATTGGCAGGGAATTCATCCTCATACATTATAATTTGTTTCTCTTAAAAATTCACTATTCATAACATCAATTGACTTCGTTTAGGAGATTGGACACCTAGTTGTATCAACGTTTGGTTAGAAATCGCTAAACAGTTATCTTCTATTAATATCATAGCTTTATTAAAAACTAGCTGACCCGTGCAACTTCGTCTGCATCAAATCGGTTATTACCGGTTTCAATTGTATTTTTAAACGCAAATAATCTTAAAAAACCTAAAACCCTATTGCAGCGTTATCCAGCACTTCCAATCGTGAATCCAAACTATCCAGGGACTCACTCAAACATATACCCAGTTGGTATGTGAGAAATCTTTTAAAATAAGCCTAGAATCTGTTCGCAGCATTACCTAAAGTAGTGTCATCAAAGTGAAGATCAAAACTAACTTACATATATTGCCGATAAATGTCTTCCCAGTACCCCTTGTAACTTCATCACGTAACATACTGTAAAAGTTGAACTTTATCTACATTAAATTTCCATTTTGTTTTAGTTGTTTGTTTTATAAGAATTTGTAAAGTATACGTGAAATCTGCATTCAATTTTAATTTGGTCACATTTATTTTACTTTTGACATACAAACCACCTTTTTTACTGAGATACTGAACTTGGGATAATATACCTTTCTAACAGTGAAATAATTTTTGAAATCGGACCAGTAGTAGGTACCAAGCATTCCTCGAAAACAAAACTTTACCACTCATTATAATATTAGTATAAATACAACATAGTAACTGCAAACAGTAGTCCGGTGAAGCTGTTAAGACCTTGCTAGGTCAATAGCGTGGTCAGTTCGAGAAAAAAAAAAAAGAACCGCATACACCTCAACTGATTTATTTTAATCTTAGATTCACAAACCTGAACCCAACTACTTCAAGACTCAACAACATTTAGAAAACTAATTTTATCAAATATCGAAACAACACACGTACTGATAGAACTCTAGTTGAGATTCGTCTTCTACAATGCAATGTAACTATTATCTAGGTTTATGTTTTAGGAAAAAATCTTGTCACCTTTGTTTAGCAAACATTTTTATACAATAAAATAAATGTAACAACATATAAGTGACAGTTTCGTTTACAACTATTTTTTTCATATGAGGTTGATAATTACGCATAGAAATGTCATATAGCCGTAGCTCAGTTATAACGTACGGGACATTATATGGTCTGCCGGAGCCGACGGTTCGAATCCCGGCGATCTTTTTTTTTGGTATTTTTTTAAAAGTAGCTTAGGGAAATATAGCTTATCTTTTTAGCTAATCTGTCTGCTATATATAGCATAATGAAAATTTACCAAAATCCGTCAAAAATTTCATTAACTACAAATTTTTGACTTTCGTCCGTTATCCTGGAGAATCCCTTGCGTTTTATGAGATAAAAAGTATTCTAGATGTAACCTTGTAATATTAGTTATCACTGTGCCAAGTTTCGTCAAAATCGGTTCAGTACTTTCAGAGTGATGCGTGTTCACAGGGACAGACAGACAGACAGACAAAAATTCTAAAAATATTATTTTTGGCTTCTATATCGATAACAAAGTTTACCCCGATAAAAATTTTCAAAAAATATTTAATGTACAGATTTGACCTTGCTACAGTTTTATTATAGTATAGATAGATTTCTTCGTTAAAATTAATTTCTAAGTCCGAGTTTTGTTGTCGTAATTCAGCCAAGATGTCATCGCTCATATATTCTCGATATTTTAGCCATAGTCGATTTGGATTAGAAGGATTACATGTAGTTAATATAATTGCGAATAGCTCACGAATTTCATATGCTGTTGCAGTTTGGGTTGCTTCATTCAAGGGTAAGTCCCAATGATTATCGTTTTCAAGTAAACCCAATCTTTGACATGCTTCGCGATATGTATCACAAATGTAACCATTGACAGTTCTTAAGTCTTCAAAACACGTTGGGCCACGAATAGTGTGAAGTAATAGACGTAGATAGAAACATTCATCGTTTTTTATCAAATTAAGTTGTGAGAGTTCATGGCAGTTCTTGTTTTTGCCATTCAATTCAAAACATTCAGCAGATAACAGGACCAAATATTTGATTTTTCACGATAGCGTCGATAAATTTAATTTGTTTTTGACGAAAAACTCGTGCAACAATATCATATCTATATTGTAACTCTTCTTTGATTTCCACCCATGAAGAATTACATGTAAATGTTATGAATAGATTTGGTCTGCCGTGTTTTCTGACATAAGTTATCGCATCCTGAGCATATTCCCGCATGTGACGTGGACTTCCAGTGAATGTCGATGGCAAGATGACCAATTTTCCCATTTTATCGACGTTTCCATCATTTATCATTGCATCTCTCAAATGGATGTATTCATCCGAACGCAACTTTCGTTGATTATGGGGAATAAATTCTAATCTTTCCGTCCCAATTTTAGCATACATGTCTACAATAAACTGCTGAAATAACTGCCGACAATTTAAAATTTATACGTTTACGTTTGTGTTTTACTTTAACTTTGAATAACTTTCAAAGGAGTGAATTTAACTAAAAATGTTAAGAGACATTTTTTGTAGGAAATAAAATTCCCTTCAAGAATCTCTATTGATTTTTTTCCGGATACTAATTTTGAAGTGAATGACAAAATCCTAAAGTTAAAAATCAAATTCTGAAATCATACCAATTTTCAATACGTGGTTATGAGGAAACGGTTCATCTGACAAAAAATTTCAATGAGTCTTTTTTGTAGACAATTAAATTCTCTTAAAAAAATGTCTCTTAGTCAATTTCATTTACCTCGACGGTTTAGGAATTATGAGACAAAAACCCGCTCCGAAAAAAAATCAAAAGTTGCGATGATAGACCTCTTAATATAAATATTAAGGCTCAAATTCTCACAACATTGTTTTTTTGTCATCCCAAATAATATTTTCGATATACTTAAAAAAAAAAGTTGATTTTTTTGGCCCAGTCTAATATATTATTCGACATTTTCGCCACCCACAACCACCCACCCCGACCAAACTCCCTTATGCACACCAAGAGACCAAAGGGTATTTGCCATCACAACGGCAAGTTGATCGAAGTTGCGGATGATAGAAAAAACCGTGGACACACGTACGAACATTAGCATTTTATTATATTTAGATATATATATATATATGTTTAGATTAGATTAGATTTAGTTTTGAAAAAAGGAATAATATCGGTTCTGTTTTGTAGGTGGAAACAGAGGAATACGAAACTATGACTTCGTATATTTTGTATTGGTATAATCCGAAATATAATGACATATGCTAATTTAGATTTTACTTATTTTTATTTTTTAACCTAGTAAGGACGTTATACCTTCTCTATGCGACTCTCTCTGTCTGTTATCTGTGTGTTATATTTTCTTCTTCTATATGTAATTTATTCTCTAATATATTGGCAATGCAAATAACGTAAAGTAAGGCATCCAATGAAAAAGTTTCATACCATATTTTTCGAAAAATATTCATTAATTAAAAATTAGATCTGCAATAGTGAATTACTACTTCGGGCTCTTACAAAGGGTCACAAGTCGCACAATTGTAAACAGCCACCATAGTGTAATAGTACAATGTACTTACTAGCAGATATGAACATGGCATATTATAAATAAAGAATTAGGTAAAAATAAAATAAATGATAATTCACTTAATCTAAATGTCGACGGAGTACATATTTCCAAAAGTACAGAGGTAGTAACTGTTTTCCAAGATTATTTCACTAATATACCTTTACAAGTAACAAAAGATATAACATCATCAGCCCAGGGTGCAGCAGCTCTTTTAAAAAATATGAGTGCACCTATAGATTCAAAATTTAAATTCTTATCTATTAGCGCAGGTGAAATAATAAGGACCTTCAAGCAATTAAATTTAAAACACACCGAAGACATATGGGGTATATAGGTAACAGTAGTACAGTCTTTAATTGTTACTATTTCACCACATTTGGCTAATATATTTAACCAGTGTATAGCAAAAGGAACTTTCCCCAATTTAATGAAAATAAGCAAAGTAGTTCCTTTGTTTAAATCAGGCTGCAGAAGTAGTCTTGGAAACTATAGACCTATTTCTGTACTTCCGTCCTTAAGTAAAATTTTTGAAAAGATTATGCTCAACCAATTAGTAGACTATTTCAATATGCTAAAGTTTCTGGATGGTCGACAGTTTGGTTTCGCGAAATTGAAATCCACTACTGACGCGGGTGCAACGCTTATAAGTTATATATTGAGGGCCTGGGAGGATTCGCATGATGCAATTGGTGTGTTCTGCGATCTGTCTAAGGCCTTTGATTACGTTGACCATAGTACGCTTATTCTAAAATTAAAACATTATGGTATTTGTGGATCTTCTCTCGACCTTCTAGTCTCTTATTTAAAAGATCGTTGTCAGAAAGTTAGCATACAAGGGGTAACCTCTGCAGGATCCTTTGCGCGAATTGGTGTCCCACAGGGCTCTATTCTTGGACCGTTCTTGTTCTTAATATACATAAATGATCTGCCGCTAATGGTCAATAACTGTGCTGACATGGTGCTTTTTGCAGACGATACTTCAATTATATTTAAAGTAAAAAGGACAGATTCAGAGGTTGGGCACGTAAATAATACTTTAAACGAAATTTCTCATTGGTTTGCATTAAATAACTTAGTACTTAATACAGGTAAAACAAAATGTATGAGATTTATTTTGCCTAACGTGCCACAGATTGATAGTAGCATTAAGATCGAAGGGAATTTTGTAGGGTTAGTTGATAATACTGTATTTTTGGGTATCACACTAGATTCAAAATTACAATGGGGTCCTCAAATTAAACAATTGGCAAGCAAATTAAGTTCTGCTGCATTTGCAGTACGTAAGATTCGCCAACTAACTGATATTGCCACTGCTAGGTTAGTCTACTTCGCCTACTTCCATAGCCTAATGTCTTATGGCATTCTGTTGTGGGGGACAGCAGCTGAGGTAGACACCATATTTTTATTACAAAAACGAGCAGTTCGAGCAATCTACAATATGAGACCTCGCGAATCCTTAAAGACCAAGTTCAAGGAGTACGGTATCTTAACTCTGCCCTCCCAATACATTCTTGACAATTTAATGTATGTCCGTAAGAACCTAGAAAAGCTAGATTTCGTAAAATACCGGCACAATCTAAATACTAGAAACTGTGACAAACTGGTTGTCCCACGTTTTAGACTTAGTAAAACCAGTAACAGTTTTTTGGGAAATAGTGTTAGATTTTACAACAAAGTCCCAAAGGATATTACCGATTTGCCGGATTGTGAATTTAAGCGCCATGTCAAGCGGGTTTTGGTGTCAAAAGGCTATTATAGAGTGGATCAATATGTGAACGATGGTGATGTCTGGAATTGACTCATCTCTGTGCATCCATTAAAAACGTTTGTGAAATTTACTTTTATATAGAATATATTATTATTCTAAATATTATATATATTTGTTAAAAAGATAAACCAGATCGAGTTTCTTGCCGGTTCTTCTCGATGACTGGGTTGTTTTCCGAACCGGTGGTAGTTTTGACGTTCATGAGTGCCTTCTTAGGGCCTAAATTGAATAAAGTGTTTTGAATTTGAATTTGAATTTGAACAAGAATCATAATCCACGCACGAAGCCCGAACGCAAAGCGAGGATTGTTTTATCATCCATAGATTAACCAGTTAGATATACTAGTGGGCGCCCAGTCGACATTCGACCATAATTCATTGATATTTTAAAGTTTCAACTTTATTCGGGTTCTTTGGCAAAGGGTATACTTCTATTATCAAAGGTTTTTATCATGGCTACTCAGTTATTTGCCACTTTTTTTAAATTGTATAAACATAAAAAAAATCTATGTCTAAATGAAAATCGAAATTAATTATAAATTTGAAACAAAAACAGGCGGTTAAATAAGAGGGTAAATTCTACGAAAATAAAGAAATTTATCACAACTCATGACACAATTATCAATTAATTTTACACGATATCATGGGTAGGTGGTATTTCTGGGTGATATTGAATTAAATGTAGTCTGTACATTATAAGGAATAGTGATACACACAGTATCGTTTGGAAAAGTAATTGATCCACAATAGAATCAAATAATGAATCCAAAACAAAGAAGTTTTTAATACTGCCATTAACTTTGAAAATGAATTCCTTCTTGTTCAAAATGTATCATCAACTGTACTAAATATAATTGCTACATCAGGTTGAACTGCATAATGGTAACCGCGGAGATCTAAATCATGGATTACTCTCATGAGCAAACAAATTTTCTTATTTTGATTTTACAAAGTAATTTTGGCTCATTTTTTTTATTGAATCATCACTTCAAGTGAGTTCACCACAAAAATTACTAAACATAAACATACTAAATATTGACTTTGACTTTGGTAATATTGCTTTACTCTTATGACAACATGAAGCAAAGTGACATGAAGTGAAAGCATTCCTGACACCTAAAATTTTTGATATTCAATGAGACCAAATAGAATAATCATTATTTCAGTGGTTCCATAAATTTACTAAAGATAATTATTTATATTATGAATTTACATATTATATTATTATAAAATTAACCTACAATTTGACCAGTTGATTTCAAAGGGCACGTAAGGCATGCAACGTCAGTCATGTAAAAATATTGAAAAGGTAAAATGTTGTAACGTAAGAGTGACGGACATTTTGACGGATGTCAAAATGACTTTTCCATTTATATGTGTGTATATGTTGTGTAAAATTTGAGCAGTAGTGTGAGTAATGTATATGTTAATTATTTTAATATACTTATAATGCATTTTACATAAAAAAAAATAGCTTTCTGCACTTCTTCTCCATATAAACTTTAACTATGCCAAATTTCACGTTCATCCGTTCGTCCAATTCGCTTAAAAAGGGGTACAAAGTTTTAGCTTCAGGTATTAATATATACTAGTGGGTGCCCAGTGGTCGACATTCAACCATAGTTCATTGATTTTTTAAAGTTTGAACTTTATTAGGGTTCTTTTGTCAACTTACTTCTATAATCAAAGGTTTTCATCATGGTTACTCAGTTATTTGCCACTATTTTTTAAATTATATAAACATGAAACGGTTCTATGACTAAATGAAATAATAATTATAAATTTGAAACAAAAAACAGGCGGTTACATAAGGTGGTAAAAGTCTCAAATTTTAAGTAAATCTAACTTTACGAAAATAACTCACTCAACTCATGATACAAGTCTCAATTAATTTTACACGACACCATGAGTAGTGGCATTTCTGAATGACATTGAATTAAATGAAGTCTGTAGATTATGAGGAATAGTTATATGCCCAGTAACATCGCTTGGAAAAGTAATGGATACACAATAGAATCAAATGATGAATCTAAAACAAAGATATTTTTAATACTACCAATAACTTTTGAAAAGAATTCATTTTTGTTCCAAATTCATCATCAACTGTACCAAATAATAGGTATTTACCTATGAAATTGCCGTTCTGCAGTACTGGACATTTCAAATCAAAATAATTTTTGTTTCGCTAAGAATTCTAATTTCAAATTAATTTTATTTTAAAAACATGGAATTCTTTTTCCAAAAGTAGTCATTTGTTTATTGATTTGTGTTACATTTTCATGGCATTTCAATCTTTTTTGTCATCATAGATACGTTAAAAATTCGAGTAATTATGGAATGCGAGTACCGTCGTGGCAGCTACGCGGCACAAGCGGAATGCAACATCAACGACGTTTACGGAGCTAACACTAGAAACCAACGCACCACCTGTTATTGGTTTGCTCGCTTCCGTTCTGGGAATTTCGACCTGAAAAATAAACCTCGCGGTCGTCCGAAGACTTTGGTCAACAATGACGAATTAAAGGCGATTGTGGAAGCTGGTGATACACAATCTACGACTGAATTAGCAGCAGCTTTCGACGATAGCGTCAAAACAATATTGGTCCATTTGCGTCAAATTAGTAAGGTAAAAAGCTTGACAAATGGGTGCCCCACGAACTCAATGATCGCCAGCGCGAAGTACGCGTCAAGACGTGCCTTGGACTGCTCAACAGACACACAAATGAAGGAATTTTGAACACCATTGTTACCTGCGATGAAAAATGGTTTCTGTTTGATAACCGCAAGCGCTCAGCAAGTTGGTTGGATCCTGGTTCAGCACCTAAACAATGCCCTAAACGAAAACTTACCCCTAGAAAAGTGATGGTCACTGTTTGGTGGTCTAGCGCCGGTGTGATTCATCACAGCTTCTTACCAAACGGGGTGAGCATTACTGCAGATGTGTACTGTGAAGAACTGAACACAATGATAGAGAAGCTGGCACATCTCCAACCAGCATTGGTCAATCGCTCGTCTCCACTACTCCTGCACGACAACGCGCGACCTCATACTGCACAGCAGACGGTCTCCGAGTTGCAAGAACTGGGGTTGGAAGTTCTCCGTCATCCGCCCTACTCACCAGACCTTGCGCCTACAGACTACTACTTTTCCAGAATTTGGATAACTCCTTGGCGGGAAAAAAAATTCAATACCCGAGAGGCAGTACAAAATGCCTTTGAAGAATTTGTTGCCTCCCGTCCAGCTGATTTCTTTAAGAAGGACATCAATAAACTGCCACTGCGTTGGCAAAGATGCATTGATTGCATGGGTGATTACTTCGATTAATACAAATAAAAAATGCATGAAAAAAATTCGTTTATATTTTTTCATACAAAACGGCAATTTCATAGGTAAAGGCCTAATATAATAGCTACATCAGGTTGAACTGCATAATTGTAACCGCGGATATCTAGGCCATGGATTACTTTCGTGAGGAAACAAATTTTGTTATTTTGAATTTATAAATATTTTTTGGCTCATTTTATTGAATCGTCATTTAAAGTGAGTTCACCATAAAAATACTAAATATTAAAATATTGACATGGACTTTGGTAATATTGCTTTACTCTTATGACAACATGAAGCAAAATGGAAGCAGTCCTGTCACCTAAAAAAATTGACATTCAAAAACACCAAAGAGAATAATAATTATTTCAATGGTTCCATAAATTATGTATCAATTAATTTTTAATTTATGTTATGATATATTATTATACAATTAACCTACAATTTGACCAGTTGATTTCAAAGGGCAGTCATATTAAAAATATTGAAAAAGGTAATTGGAAAGTAAGAGTAAAATGACGGATGACTTTGTCAAAATTTACATGTGTGTATATGTTGTGTAAAAAACAAGCAGTAGCGTGAGTAATGTATATTTTAATTAATTTAATATAGTTGTAATGCATTTTATATAAAAAAAATAGCTTTCTGCACTTCTCCTCCATATAAACTTTAACTATGCCAAATTTCACGTTCATCCGTTCGCGCATTTCTTTCAAAAAGGGATACAAAGATTTGGCTTCACGTATTAATATATATGATGATGTAAAAATGTGTAACATGTAAACAAAAGCATTAACTCGGATAGTGTTTTATTTGCTATTCGTATTCTCCACACAGAAACTCAATACTTGCGATGTGACGTCTAAAAGTGCGCATGGACATTTATTGCGTAGCGATCTTGTCAAATATAAATGAGAGTCCTTGACCTTTATGATTACATTTACAAGCGCCGTAACAAGCACAGGCTCCGTACGTATGTGGGGACTAACTGATTTTTGTCTTGTAAAGTATGATGACAAAATGACGAAAGAACAGTTCACTCACCCGTTAAATAAAGGTTCAAAGTCAACCTAGAATCAAGGGCAGAATAACACTCATCTGGCACTTGACACTACCCTATCTTCCAAACATACCGTGCCGTATGCAAACAGGTGGGCATGCTGGTAAGTCACGCTTTACTGTTTAAAAACATCAATACTAGAGGAGCTGCGACACCGAACTCAAAAACAAATAACACAAACTGATAAAAATATATGTTATTTATTATTTACATTTCATTCCAAAGGACATTTAAAATAAATATAAACTATAAATTAATTTCTTTAACAAACTAACTCGGAACCAAATTATGTCATCAAATTGGCTTATATAATAATATCTAGTAACGGAATGTAATAATGTTATTTTATGATAGTATTTGATAAATAAAAAACATACTTAGTATATGCTCATGTATATACAAGCTTCATAGATATAAACGTAACGATAAAACTATTATAACGCACGAGTAGTACAAAACAAATATTTCGTAAGTTGTGTGCGGCAACATCTCATCGTGTTTTGTTGACTAACGATAGCTTGGCAAACAGCATGTCAACCGTCTGTCCGTCGTGCTGTCGTCGCAATACAACACGCCGTACCTAGGTAACTCTAAAGTTGCCAGCATTCTAGAAAGAAAATAACAGAAGAGAAACAAATTTGCAAGTCTATCACAATCATACTTTTTAGTAGATACACAATTACTGATAAATAAACCAAACAATTTTATACGTTTTAACCGGCTCAAATCTTAAGAAAAAGAGCTCTAAATTCCAGGATAATTTGAGGAATGTGATATTATTGGCAACCCTAGGAATATATTAACCACTAATACACACACCAACACTTAATAATTAATTAAATAACAATTAGAATCACTACAATATAAAACAGAAAACAAGACAGTTCATTCCGCGGTCGTCGACCATCGGCCGCCGCTGCGTCTCGGACCGCACACGCGGGTTACCCGAGCAGGTAATTGTACAGCACTGTCATAAGCAAGCCCATTAGCACCGGGAACTTCCACGAGCTGAAGAAGTTGGTTTCGTTTTCGAGCTTGTTGTCTTCCCAGTTGATCTCTTTCTTCTTAGTTTCGACCTTGTCCTCATCGACGAGCTCGCCTACTACATATTTCTTCATGAGCTCCTTGGCATCGTAGCTGTGGCCGACATCGTCGAAGTCCTCAGATGCGTCCTTCCCGGACACGTTGATGAGCACCTCGTGCCCGCCGGGGTGTTCGTCCATGAATTTCGTCACGTCGTACACGATATTATCTATTACAAATAAAGCCTCAGATTTGCAATTGCGCTCTGCGACCTCCTTCCTAGTGAACAGTTTGTTCGTCATGATGTACGTGTGGGTGCGCCCGCGTCTCGTTGCGTACTGTCCGCTCGACTGACACTCGTTCGACGTTCTCTCGGCCCCCGACTCCGGGAATTATATCTGCGGTTATATCGCAAGGCGAGATGGTCGCACCGCCCCGCACTCCGCACACCTACCTTATCATTTACTTTATCTTGCAATTATGGTTTATTGTCGTTTCGGCTTTAAGCTGATATAATTGTTCGCTATGATACGGGAATACAGGACAACAAGAGATTTAATAAATATAACTAATTCCATAGGCCGCGCTCAAGGTTCATATGGCGGTGGTTCTTATGGAATCCAGTTCCATGCTGTACGGCTGTAGAGGCTCCGGTGGGCGACTTATGATCGAGACTGCGGCTTTACGAATAAGTTCTAGATGTCAACTAGAACAGAAAATATTAACCTGTGAAAATCATTGTTATAATTTATTGAAATGTCGCGGCGAATGACATCGGGGAGCGGTAGTTACTAAGGTATGACGGCTATCAGTTACTCAATACTAAACAAGCACTAACCATAAAAGCGTTTACCTTAAACAGCAGATACAACAATACACTACTGAATATAGTTACATATTTCACTCGGAGATGTGAACGAGACGACGCAACGGTCCACGCGAGTATGAACCCCGCTCTTTTTTGACTACGCTATTTGCCTGACATGCATTTACAGCGTCACCGGACTACTAACCCGCTCCTTTTTTTTGGAACACAGCACACTTCGGCTTGGGCGGTTGCCTAGGTTACAAAACATCGCGAATCTAATGTGTCTCATAATATTTAGGCAACTTTTCCAGTGTTTCGAAAGACGGAAAAGTCCTTCTTACGACTTCATAAGAAAACATCGATTTTTCTCTGCTTTATATAACTTTAATATTCATGTATTATACATATAAACTTTCCGCAAAAAATCCTTTAAATAATAGTGAAAACTATATCAAAAGCCGTTGCGTAGTTTAAAAAACTAAACTAAACTAATTAAAGCTTCGTAAACGAAATAATAATAAAAATAAAGAGAAAATGTTCGCCTCACATTTGAAGCTGATAAAAATAACCTATTGTAACTTTGAACTAATCGGCGCCCATAAGTATTAGTTTGAACATAGCTTTATATTCGTCAAAAAATCTTTAAATCAAATCAGTATTACTACTATTACAAACATACAAAAGCATAAAGATAATAAGCGATAGCATAGAGGTGTGGGAACATACCTACATAGAGAGGTTGAGTACCTAGTGTAAAGGTGATATTTTTTTTATAAACATCAATTTATTCTGCTGTAACGGCATTACCGAAATATCGACCGATGACATACACTTATATCAATAATTGTAGGTAATTGGATATCGGAACGACATTAAATTAAGAAATAAATTATGTAATTCATGTAATTCCTTTGGAATGATTTTGTATTTTGTTATTAGTTCTGTTTCTTATCCTTCTCTATCTAGTATGATCTAGTAAAAGAACAAAATAATTTAAATACAAGAACTAGAATAAATCGGTCATTCCATGCTTCAGGTTCACTAAGTCCAAAAACAGTATTTTAGGTAATACTGTTAGGTTTTATAATAAAGTCCCAAAAAATATTACCAATTTGCCGGATTGTTAATTCAAGAATGTCAAGCGGATTTTAATATCTAAAGGCTATTATAGGGTGGATCAATATGTGAACGATTGTGACGTCTGGAAATGACGCCCCTCTCTGTGCATTCACTAAAAACAAATGTAACTATTTGTTTTGTAAAAATATATCTATAACATGAAGAGATAGAGATCAAGTTTCTTGCCGGTTCTTCTCGATGACTGGGTTGCTTTCCGAACCGGTGGTAGCTAAATTGAATAAAGGATATTTTGATTTGATTTGATATCACTCCTTACAAAGCAGGATCGGCAAAGTATTTCCTCCTGCATCTCTCTTTCTTCCAGCTCTCATCTCCGTATTCGAGTCTAATACTCAATTGTTTTGTACCTAGTAACTTAAAAAATTATTTTATTTTATTTTTTTCTATAATTTGTAAAATATTGTGACCAACATTAACAGGAAGACTAATTTAGTTCTGTTAGCTATTATTATTAAATGCATCTTGTATAATTTGTTTTCTGTTGTTGAGCCAGTTATGCAGCCCGGTATAAGGCAGGAAACCATAGCCATACGCGTCTAAACAAAGATAAGAGATTACTACGTCAGCATAACTGGGTGGCCGTCCGGTCTGCATAAACAGTCGATGAAAATGTGTTTAGTTTTTAAGTTCAGTCTTGTAACAACTCTCTTTTGTATTGGACAAAATTAAAATATTAAAATAAATTGTGCTTTTTAAAAAGCTCCTTCAAGTATACCGAGTTTTGACTGGCGCAGCCGGTAGGATTCCGTGCGTATAGTACATCGTGAACTTAAAAATCAGTTACGCGAATCGAAAAGTACTGTGCCGCTTCGCACTTGCACGGAAAAACTACGAACAAATAAATTCGTCAATTTCGGGTAAACTCTACCAACAAGACTCAGTGAAAAATCAAGGCCGCCTAGCTATAGTGGAAGGATGGGTTCGAGTGCACTGTGAGTAGACCCTTTCACGTCCATCTTTGTTCCCATCTATTTTTATTGGCTAGAGAAATCGTTATTTGATTTTCCTTGTTTCACTTTTGTGCATCTGACACGTTATAATTATTAAGTAATTACTTTAAGCTATATTTTAAGAACATGGAGCACGTACGTGCAATTCCAAAAGATTTATTATGCCTCATACCTAAATTTGAAGGGGAGGAAGGCTTATTGAATTTATTTATTAGGAAAGCGCAATATATTTTTAGGGCGTTTTCCGATGCAAATAGTGCAACGCAAACATTATATGTATTTCACGCTATTAGTAGCCGATTAACAGGTAGAGCTGCAATTTTATTGAGCGAAAGGGAGGATATTACGTCCTGGGAGTCCTTAAAAGAACTTTTGATCCAACATTTTGGCGACCCGCGATCCGAAGAATGTATCGCTATAGAACTAGAGCAAATGAAATTAAAATCAGGTGAATCTTACATCGATTTTTGTCACAGAATACAGCACACGCGCTGTACTCTATTTGCTAAGGTCAATTTATTAACAGACGAGGGGGTTAAAGCCGCGAAAATGATTGTGTATAATAATATGGCATTAAATGTGTTTCTCTTTAACTTACCCGAGGATTTAATTCGTATCGTGAGACTTAAACAGTGTACTAGTTTAGAAAAAGCGTTAGCTATTGTAACAGAGGAAGTAAACTTTATGAATCAATATAATGCGAAAAATAAAATAAAACAAAATTCGATTAATCAAAATATCAGAACGCAACCCGCTGTTCCAATCGCTAATCCATCAAATCCCAGCTATAAATTTGGAATTCCGCAACAAAGTCAACCGAATAAATTTTCAATGCCACATCAAAATGCTAACTTTGGAATCCCACATCAACCGCAACATGGTTTTAAGTTTGGTGTCCCAAATCAGCAAAATACATTTAGGCCAAATTTGGGCCCCCAAAATTATAGATATGGTATTCCAAATCCACAACCACAGTTTAAATTCGGTATCCCTCAACAAAATCAGGCTTTCAGACCTCCTATAAATAATCCGGTGAGACCACAAACAGCTTTCGCTCCGCCGCAAAATAACTTTAAATTCGGTATACCTCATCAGAATATACAAAATCAAAAATCAAATTTAGACACCGACGTATCTATGCGCACCGCGCGCCCTTTAAGACAAAATACTTTAGAAGCCACACCTGAAAATAATGATCAAATATTTTATAATAATGAAGTCGAAATATCCCCGGATAGCTATAGTCAACAAAATGTAGAATATTTTGAGAATAATTACACATATAATTGTGAAGTGCCTCAAACTCAACCAGAGTCATATGTAGAGCCTTCTGAAAACTATTATCAGGATACCGCTTCTTATGATGCAGAAAATTTTCACACACAGGCCTCACCTCTTCAACCGAGGTAATACATATTAATTGTGATGGCATTCTAAAACTACCACATATAGAAATACCAGAAATACAAGCTCGATTTATGTTAGATACAGGAAGTACACGATCATTCGTGAGCCCTGCCATTGCAAATAAATATTTTTCAAATTTTAAATGGTACGAGCCTTTCGAGGTAATTAGCACACACGCTCGCAGTCAGCACACAGAAGCCATATACATCCCACTCCTAAAGACATTTAAAAGTTCACAAAGTCATAAATTTTATGTTTATGACGTCGATAGTAGATACGATGGTTTGATAGGTTCGGACCTTTTAAAACAACTCGACGCCTCAATAGACATGAAGAACCAATTACTATATACACGAAATACATGTATACCAATTATATATAATCCACCGCACGAAATAGTACTAGAACCCAGAACAGAAACACGCGTTAAAATCCCAACCGATATGAGGAACGGAGAAGCTATTATAAATTACATAGATTTTGGCCAAGGCATCCGGATGCCGAGCGCTATCATAAGTTGTGTCGACTCATTTGCCTATAATATCATACAAAATACCTCTGATGATAGAGTTACTATGACGTTTTCGGAGCCCATAAAGGTGACAAAGTATGAAAGTGATGAATGTGCCGTGAATGTAACAATGAACGAGTTAGAAATTGATGAAATATTGAAACAAAATTTGACAAAGTTACGTCTCGAACATATGAACAAAGAAGAGCGTCAGTGTATAAAGCAACTGTGTTATGAATATCGAGATGTATTTCATTGCGACGAATTACCTCTGACATTTACAGACCGCGTTAAACACCAGATTAGAACAAAGAACGAAGACCCGATTTATATAAGACCGTATAGACATCCACCTTCTCAAAATGACGAAATCCAAAGACAAGTTGACAAACTACTAGACAATGACATCATAACCGAATCACACTCTCCATGGAGCGCACCAGTACATTTGGTACCTAAGAAACTAGACTCTACAGGTGACAGAAAATTTAGAATGGTAATTGACTATAGACGTTTAAATGAAGTTACGATTGACGACAAATATCCTTTGCCAAATATTTCTGATATATTTGACAAATTAGGTAAATCAATGTATTTTAGTACAATAGATCTAGCAAGCGGGTACCATCAACTCGAAGTTGAGGAACAGGATAGACATAAAACAGCGTTTACCACACAATCCGGTCACTTTGAATTTAAGCGTCTACCTTTTGGACTTAAGACAGCCCCAGCTACATTCCAAAGGGCGATGGACAGTGTGTTAAGGGGACTCCAAGGCATACACTGTCTCGTTTATCTTGATGACATAATAGTGTTTTCTACTAGTTTACAACAACATTTAGATAGGTTACGAATGGTTTTTGATCGTCTCAGAAAAACGAACCTCAAAGCGACATTAGATAAATGTGAATTCTTCCGAAAAGAAGTGTTATATCTAGGTCATATGATCACTAAAGAAGGACTAAAACCAAACGATGAAAAAATACAAGCAGTTTTAAACTTTCCTATTCCCAAAACACCAACACAAATTAAAAGCTTTTTAGGTCTGGTGGGATACTGTCGTAAATTTATAAAAGACTTTGCTAAAATAACGCAACCCCTAACAAACTGTCTAAAGAAAAGAAATAAAGTTGAAATTACCGATCAGTTCATAAGAGCAGTCGAACAATGTAAAGAACTTCTGGTAAATGCCCCCATATTACAATTTCCAGATTTTTCTACACCATTTATCTTGACCACAGATGCATCCAACTATGCATTAGGCGCTGTACTGTCTCAAGGGTCAATTGGGGTAGACAAACCTATAGCATATGCCAGTAGAACACTAAATGATGCAGAAACTAAGTATAGCACTATTGAAAAGGAATTATTAGCGATAATATGGGCCGTTAAGTACTTTAGACCTTATCTGTATGGCAGAAAATTCATTATATATACTGACCATAGACCATTAAGATGGTTAAACTCTATTAATGAACCCAATAGTAAACTCACTCGATGGAAATTGCGGTTAGCTGAATTTGATTATGACATCGTTTATAAAAATGGGAAACAAAATTGTGTTGCGGATGCTCTATCACGAATTAAATTGAATGCATTAGGAGATAGTGACAAAGATTCTATGAAGGTTAACGTTGATAGTAATGAGAGATTACAGAAACATATAGATGAACTGATAAGGGAAATTGAACGATTGCAAAGTAATGATGATAGATTAGGAACGAATGAGCGAGCAGAAAGTCCTATTGAAATATCGTCAGACTCAGAGAGAACATTAACTGCATCCCCTTTAAATCAACCCCGATCACCGTTTTCTTTACCCTCTCCAACTAGCAGCACAATCTCAACATCTGAGGTACCACAGTTATCTCACACGTTTACTGAACATTCTGCATTGGAAACAGATACCGTAGGTATACCCATTCTGGACGAAGCTGTAGACACAAAACCACTCCAAATACTTGTACACACTTGGCATAGGGATGAGACAGCGGTGAAAGACATATCGAGACCAAAACAAAAGGTACTGGAGGTCCACCTACCTTTAAATAGACCTGACTTGGTGAGACAATTTTTGAAGGAATACATTAAGCCTAAAATAAAACATTTCATTTATTACGAACACGACACACATCGTAAACAATTTGCAGAAGCAACTGTTTCTTTATTCAAAAAAGGTTCCGTTAACATCTTTGAATGCAAACGAAGGGTAGTTTACGTAAATAACGAAGAGGAGCAACGAGAACTAGTATTAAAATACCATGTAGGGAAGACATGCCACCGTGGTATAAAGGAAACGTTAATGCATATTAAACGCACATACTTTTGGAATAATATGGATGTGATTGTAGCAACTGTCATAAACTCCTGCGTAGCTTGCAAAACTATGAAATACGATCGTAAACCCATAAAACCAGAATTACAACTAACACAGACACAAAACCGACCATTTCAGGAAATTTTCATTGATGTTTTCACCATAGAGGGAAATTTATACCTCACCATAATCGATGCATTTAGTAAACTAGGTCAAGCTATGGAAATTAATAGTAAAACCACACCAGAGATAATAAAGGCCCTCATTAAATATTTTTCTATATACGGTGTACCACGAAAAATAAGCGCGGATTCGGGTACAGAGTTTAACAACTTGCTTCTAAAGGAAACCCTTAACTTTTACAAAATTAACCTACATATTGGAACTCCACATAACCATAATTCTATGGGACTCGTGGAACGGTTCCATTCCACTCTTATAGAGATATACCGTTTAGCAAAATATGAACACAAATTTACTGATGCAGCTTCTGTCATGACATACGCAGTTATGTCGTACAACCAGACTATACATTCGACGACAGGCCTTACTCCTTTTGAGGTAGCTTTTGGCCATACCGACTTAACAAGTACCTTCGACGTCGAATTTAACAAAGATTATACGCAACATTTATTACAGGACCACAAAAAGCGAACAAAATACTTATACGAGTATCTGACTGATAAAATCATAGGTAAAAAGGAAAACATTAGAGGAAAACGTGGGGGCGAAAGGGATTTTAATATTAAGGAAGGAAATACGGTGTTTATGAAAGGTGTGAATGCAAGAAGAAGTAAAGATAAAGCACGATACATAAAGGCGGAAGTTACAGGCGAGGTAGTTAGGAATATAGTGCCCGTTAGGGTCCATGGTCGTAACACTAAGGCTCCTATTAAGGACATAAAACGCCCTTCGCAGGTCCATCGTGTCCCTGATGCTGATAGCCAGCAGCCGGGCCCTTCTACTTCAACCGGTTAATAATAACCCGGGAATGCTTCCTGTCAAGGAAGGGCAAGCTCTTATTAGAAACGATAAGTGGAGTATTATTAAGATTTTAGACTTAAGTTTAATTCGTGAGGACTTAGAAACTAATGTAAACCGGTATGCTAGCCTAAACTCACACATGGTACGTTATTTCGGAACTAAATCACTACCTTCAGATATTAGCGACTTAAAGATACAGACAGACTTTATCAAAAATATTACATTACAAAAATTAAATCAAATAATACCACTACAAAAATACAAACGAGGAATTCTAAATCCCATTGGTTCTCTGGTTAAGCTAATTACAGGAAATTTGGATAATGAGGACGCAATAAAATTTGACACGTTAATCAACGATGTAAGGTCGAAACAAGATGGAATGAATAAAAAGATGACAGTAGTCGCCGAAATGATGGAATCAGTTGTAAAAAATCTAAATGTAACCAAAAACAATTTCCTCCAGTTTGATAGAGCGATTTGGGAAATTAAAAAACAAATTAATGATACAAAGATCTATCAAGATGGCCTTAAAGCTTCTAATATGTATAACCTATTTTTGCATAATTTCCAAACTCTATATATAACACTGGATGAGATTGAAACAGCTATATCTCTCAGTAAATTAGGGTCACTACATCAATCAATTATTGACACTGACGAATTATTATCATTGTTAAAAACTATAGAAATAAAGAACAGGCTTGCCTTCCCCGCCAAAGCAGAAAACATTCTGAAATTAGAGAAATGTATAGAATTAAAAGTTTACGCAAAGGGAAATCAAATAACGTTTATCTTGGAGATACCTCTCTTTGAACCCAATATGTACACTTACTATAAGCTTTTCCCCTTACCTATTACTAATCCTTTAAACCAGACTACCCTTATATTACCTAAGTATCCTTACCTCTTGATGAAAGGGTCAAAAACGGTATCGCTCCTTAACCCATGCCAAGAGATTGACGAGTTGCTATTCTTATGTGAAGAAAACCACTCACCTCTATTAGTTAAAGATGTCTGCGTGATCAGCTTAATGAACTTCGATACCAATATGAGTTACTGCCAACAAATACCGGTAGAGTTCAATGAAGTAAAAATTGAAAAGATACAAACCAACCGATGGATACTCTATAGTAAATCTACCTTACTACTCACCAAACAGTGTAAGGACGACATCACCCACTACCATATTCAAGGAACTTATATAATTACTGCTGATGATAACTGCGAAGCTAGAATCAAAGAAGTTATATTAAGGAAACACCAAAAACGAATAAGAACATTATCTTCACCGGCTCTACCTATCATAAACTTCCCTGGAGTTCCGCTGAACCCGATGACACCACCGCCCAACATAAGACCCGTGAATCTGGATGAATTGGACTTAAAGAATCTCCAAAGTTTATCCCATATGTTAACGAGAAGTGTTAGTGTCGAAAGTGAAAGTGCTATTACATTTCAGAATATAAGTATCGGTACATTGGTCCTCTATGTACTTTTAGCTATAAGCATTATAATAATTTGTATGAATTACATGTGTAAAAATTATACAATGTGTCGAAACTATTGGTCTAGAAAAAACTCGCCCAATAGTTCCGAAACTACGGGGGGAGGAGTTATGCAGCCCGGTATAAGGCAGGAAACCATAGCCATACGCGTCTAAACAAAGATAAGAGATTACTACGTCAGCATAACTGGGTGGCCGTCCGGTCTGCATAAACAGTCGATGAAAATGTGTTTAGTTTTTAAGTTCAGTCTTGTAACAACTCTCTTTTGTATTGGACAAAATTAAAATATTAAAATAAATTGTGCTTTTTAAAAAGCTCCTTCAAGTATACCGAGTTTTGACTAGCCAGAATAAGTAAACAAATTATTTACATATAATCGTTCACGCAATTCGTCCATACCTTCTTTGATCTTCCTCTACTCATACAGTTTCTTGTAATTATCTATTCTACAATAGAGGTACCATCCATCTTCAAATTAGCTCATGCTATTTTTATTCTCTCTACAGTGAGAAGATTCATATCAGAGGTTTTATTTCATGCTCTTTCTCCTGAATTTGTTAAGCACATTCTAAGAACAACATGTTACATGTTGTCTCGTACATCAGGTAATATGAAGAAAAACTTAAATGTAGTATCGATTGGCTGGAATTCGAAGTTAGCTCTATTCAAGCTCACAAATATTTGGCTCCTGGTTACTTTACGCTCTTCAATAATGGGTCAATAAAGTTTTAGGAGGTACCTAATTGATAAAACAATTCTAATCTATACAATATACATATAGAACATACCCTCAGTTCTTTTACTACCTAATACCTATAGTTTATATAGTAAATGCACCGCCAATGTTAGATATCCTATAACATAACCTAACCTAAAATAAAATATTTTTTCTAATCTTACTGGTAGTTTGAGAGTTTACCGCGTTCTAATAAACAATCTCTTGAGGTTTATTACTATAAAATCTCTGATTCATCTCTGACTCTACTGATTTTGATGAAATTTGGTTACATGGGAATATGTCATTCCGAAATAAATGGAATAGACTTTTTAGTCGATTTTAAAAGTCATGATACTAGTAATACTGGCGATTACAAAAGGCTATTCGATTTATTTCGGAATGACGTACGTTGTATTTATGAGTGACATACCTACAGACGTAATACATACTAATTGATTATTATATACAATTTATATACACAACATGCCCCTTTTCAAATAATAGAAGCTTAATATAACCAATTCACAAATACAACACCATATTCCCATGTAACTAAATTTCACCAAAACCAGTTGAGATTAAATAAAGTTTTACCTTTTTGGTTGTAGTAATCGTATACATTACATTTTTACGATTTCTAATGACACTAATTTTCCATGAAAAAAATTCCATACAAATCGGTCAAGACATTTCTAAGTCCAATCGTTATGATTTAGTCGTGATAAAAGTTAAAAATTGTCTTATGATACATTTGTATATATAGGAGAATTTGAAATACTCGGAGAGGCTATACGCAATAACTTCATTGTTTGTTCTCCATACATCTATACAGTGAATAGGCCACAATAATATAATCGCGGCCAGTACAGCAGCCAACGCCAAGTCCGAACCCTGATGCCCTATGCTCTGTATATTCTGGTATTATTTGGAGACACATTATAAGTACTTCCGATTTACCACTGCACCGCGCTCGATTACAATTAAATCTGTTAATAATATGAGCAGTTTATAAGCCAGCGAGTGCCTAATACTAACACATCTTGTGATCTTGTAATGAGCCATGCACAGAATTGCCCAGACGCCGGGAGGAGCTGAGTGATCGTCGAAGAACATCTTTAACAAGAACCTCATTACCTGCATTTAATTATCTTCTATCTGCTATACATGTAATAAGAATGTAAATGTAACTTGTCCGAACTTTTTCGATTTTCGTGGAAATTTTTTTTGCAAATATCTAGGAAAAGTAATAAAATATAATACATTGCAATTTTTAGAAATGTCTGTCTGTCTATTTGTTTGAAAACGCATCACTGCTTAAGCACTGACTTCACAATAAAATCTCACCAAGAAAGCATATCCTCGAGTGTAACTTAGTATTTGTTTCATTAAAATCGGTCCACTCTATCAGAAGTTATTGTAATTTTAATGACGGCTCGAGTTAGTATATGAGTTGAGTAGTATATGAGTAAAGTTTTTTTTAATACCTTTGGTGGTAAATACTAATATTATAAAGCTGGAGGCTTTGGTTATTTGAACGGGCTAATCTCAGAAACTACAGGTGCGGTTTCAAAAATTATTTTAGTGTTAGCTCATTTATCGAGGAAGGCTAGGCTATCTATCATCATTATAAGACCAATAGGAGCACCAATAAAGAATGTTTCTAAATCATCATTTTTTCCCCTTTTGAGAGCTTGCGCTGCGTGTTAGCGTTAGCCCAAAGTAACTATTCCACGTTGACAAAGTCACGGGAACAGCTAGTTGAAAATAAAAATACAATTTTAGTAAATTTTAAAATTATATTTCAAACGAATTACTGTTTTTTATAGTCTATCGTATTATTTTTCGAACACATGTTATAAACATCGATTGATTCGGCTTTTGAAACATAAAATAGAGGTTTATTTTAAAATGTAATAAAAGTTATAGCCATAACCTAGAGATTTAGGAATTATATTGTTGACCCTGCAGCCATTAGATTCTCGCACAGTGCTTTCTGTACAGTAAGAATTCTCCCAAACTCTCTTTTTTTAATAATTTTCTTTTTATAAAAATCAATGCGAAATTAATTTATTCAACTTGGCTCTTTCTAATGTATTCATCGTTGTCAAAACTCTACTTCCAGTTCGAAAACCACCACCTAACTACGAGAGCCGGCAACAAATATACTCTCACATTTTTCAAATTTCATGTAAATAATTGATATGTAGGAGAATAAAGTAAATTCAAAAAATCAAATAACCCAAACCATGAACCCTTCTGCCCCAAATCTATTATTTAAATTCTAACTAAATACATAAGTTACAAGAATAAATAATAATCCTAATTATATTGACTTAGTTGGTCGCCGCCGTTTTTCTTTTGCACTAGGCACCAGGTGGCCGCGGCGTCGGCTACCTTGACTCTCGAACCTTCTGTGAAAACACGATTCATGAGTGACGTCACAGATTCGACGCGACGCGCAATACACACAACGTGTGCGACCGACAGGTGAGCAACTTATATCGTGTATTTGCATAATATATATAGGTGAGATATACCTAAACCGGTTCCCCATGTCTCTGCGTCTACGTAAACAAAAACAAACCACTACAGAATGAATTGCGACCACGCTTCATAAAACACTAATGTCACACAATTTGCAATGTAAATTCAATCTCCAAAACAGTTGCGACACAGGTGGAACCTTCGTTACTGGAACAAGTAGGAGTAGAGCAGCGTCGCGAGGACCGCGAGCACCAAGGGCGGCCCCCACACACTTAACGCGCCCGACAGTAAGCTCTCATCGGATTCAAGGTCGGTGTAAGCGGGGGGCACCGGCTGCAGCACCTCCCACATGTCCTCGTTGAGTACCTCCCCGATCTTGAACTGTTCCCGCCACTCAAACGCGATCTCGCTGTGGCCAACGTCGCGGAAGCAGCGCGACGCGTCTCCGCCAGCGAGGCGCAGAAGTACCTCGTGTCCGCCGGGATGTTCTTCCAAGAACTCGGTGACATCATACACGACGTTGTCGATGATTATGACGGCGTCGGTCCGGTGCCGGCGCGGCTCCACCTCGGCGCGACTGAACCTAGCGGTCATAACTTCGTGCGTGCGCGTATACGTGTGTCCCACACCGCGTCCGCGTATACGTGTGTCCCACACCGCGTCCGCGTATACGTGTGTCCCACACCGCGTCCGCTCGGGAACTACTCGACAGTGGACTGACAGACAGTCACCGGCTCATCTGCTGGCCTCGGCACCGGTGGGAGGTCCTCAGCTTTCACTTACGGTCACTCGACTCCAAGGGCAGAAGAACGTACGCTCTGAATCACTGATTACCGAATAACATTTCACACGTTTCCACAACGACCGTGATTTCTTAAGAATCTCTAGTCATACTAAAAACAATATAACACAGAATTAACATAAATAAAAGTAATTAATAGGGTTGCCAGACGGAATTTAATTTAAAGGACATTCCCATTTTTAATCCTAAGAAGATCTTGTCTACTTGTTTTACTTGTTTTAGGGACTCCACAAAACTGACCATAAATCATAATCCAGCAGATTAATCCGCTATTATAATGGATATATTATGCTATATTAATGGATCTTAAGATCGGGACTAGACGACGGCCAGTCTTCAGCTTTGATGAAGTCCGAAACGTTCGTTTCCAACCAAGACTGCGTAGACCAAGCTTTATGACCCGGCGCCGAGTCTTGCTGGAAGGACCAGTCTTGGTTATTGAACATGGTGTCGTTAAGGGGCTTCACTACCTTCTCAAGAATGGTATCTTGATACACTTGTGCCGATGTTTTGGTACCTTTCTAACAAAAATATAGCTCAGTCACTCCTTTATAGCTAATACCCCACCAAACCATCACTGAAGTCGGATAGTGCCCACGTTGCACTCTGTCAACTAATTGGGAAGCTTCCTTACAGCTTTGAGCATCAATACGGTCATTCTGTTTGTTAAAATGTTACTCAATTGTAAAAATTATCTCATCCGTAGACAACAATTTTCTGTGACCTCCCTTTGCGTACCGCTTCAGTAGTTATTTCGATTTTACCACCCTAGTCTTTTTTAAATTATCAGTTAAGAAATGACCAGTACGTCTCTTATAGGCTGCAAGTCTTAAGTCATCTTTTAAAATACACGACATGGTTCTAGATGTTATCTTCATCTCCGGAGATAAAATCTTTTGCTTTCGAACAAGATTTCTTCGGATACTTTCCCTTACTGCATTGACCACATTTTTCGTACGAACACTACGTGGATGGCCAGATCTCTTCTGTCACAAACATAGGAGGTCTCATTGTACCTATTAATAGCCCGGTACACAAATATTTTACTAATACCAAGCGTATGGAAAGTTTTAAATATTGCATTTGGCTCCATACCTACTTTGTGTGATGCAATCACAACGATTCGGTTCTCTTTATCACCCACTCCATTTTAATAGCGCAAAATATTGTACCATGTATTGGCGCCAAAACGCGAAAACTCAATGAATAATCATATAAAAATGACAGATTCCAAGTTGAAATGTAATATTTTGTTTATTTTTAATTGTAACAGTATTTAAGGCTAGACTAAGTATGTATGAATTTAAGCTTAGCTTAGGTTAGCTCAGATAGGTCGGACATCGGCACTCGGACGACTCCTCCCCAACACGGGGGGGCCGGGTGCCGCCTGCCGCCGCCTTTACATGGGGGTCGTTCGGTCCATGGCTGCCTACGGGGCACCGTTGTGGGTCGACACCCTCAACGCCACCAATATCCGTGCGCTGCGAGCTGCGCAGCGTACCGTGGCGTTGAGGGTGATACGAGGGTACCGAACGGTGTCCTCGGCGGCGGCCATGGTGCTGGCTGGCTCCCTTCCCTGGGAGCTAGAGGCGGAGGTGCTTGCCGCCGTATATACTTATACGGCGGCTAAGAAACGGATGAGGGAGCCTCTGGCTCCCAGGGAAATAGAGGAAATGAGAAGGAAAGAAAGAGAAGCGAGGATGGAGATTCATCACAGCTTCTTACCAAACGGGGTGAGAATTACTGCAGATGTGTACTGTGAAGAACTGAACACAATGATGGAGAAGCTGGCACATCTCCAACCAGCATTGGTCAATCGCTCGTCTCCGCTGCTCTTGCACGACAACGCGCGACCTCATACTGCACAGGAGACGGTCTCCAAGTTGCAAGAACCGGGGTTGGAAGTTCTCCGTCATCCGCCCTACTCACCAGACCTTGCGCCTACAGACTACTACTTTTTCCAGAATTTGGATAACTCCTTGGCGGGAAAAAAATTCAATACCCGAGAGGCAGTACAAAATGCTTTTGAAGAATTTGTTGCCTCCCGTCCAGCTGATATCTTTAAGAAGGGCATCAATAAACTGCCACTGCGTTGGCAAAGATGCATTGATTGTATGGGTGATTACTTCGATTAATACAAATAACAAATACATTAAAAAAATTCGTTTAAATTTTGACATACAAAACGGCAATTTCATAGGTAAAGACCTAATATTAAAGTTAGTGTTCCTATAATTTGTATACTTAAGGATTTTTCATATCTCGTAAAAGAGAATTCTGGAAATTCAACTTAGTTCAACATTGCATTAAATGTTTCTTAATCATAGATAAACTTTGTTGGTTTTTAAGGTAGATAAAAACATTAAGGGTAATTTCAAAGATAAAAATGAAACATTCTTTCTCTACTAGCAGTCCTAGCAATTAAATTAAGATTTGATTACTTGTAACTTGTAGATTTGACTGTTGAAGGTTACTTAAAGTTGATAATATATAATAACTAGAAAAATGCAATTTAAGTTACTTGAATAACTTTTGGAACAATCCTAAGAGATCTATTCACTATAATGGAACAATTAATAGAATTCTGTGAACGAAATACATAGATAAACAATGTGTGCAGAGTATAAAAATAATACGATATTAGGCTTAAAAGATGGGTATCCATTCTATCCAGTTCTTTTGATAGTTAAAAATGAAAATCAATATTGTTGGTATAAGGGATTATTGATATTTTTAATTTATACTAATTATATGAATCGATTAAACGTTATTGAAACTTGTTTTTGTTTACGTCTGTGATATAAATCGACATATTCATTGTACAATGAAAAAAATTATAAACACTAGCTAAGATGCAGTAACTTACTTGCGACAGTTTTATAAATATAGGTTACAAATACAATAACAACATGAAATTGGTAAGTTTTAATGATTTTTAGATCGATAGCAGTCATTGATATTGTTTGATTAAGTATAATGTTACTGTAAATATATAATTTTAATGATTTTGCTTTGAAATACTTCATGTAAAGTCTTAAATGTATATATAATATTATGCCCCAATCCTATAACATTGTTTTTTTTAGTATTGTCTCAGCAACGATGCCGCGAAGCCTTGCTTTGTGCTCTCATTCAAGGAGTTACTGATAATGTTGGATTGTGGACTATCTGCTCATTCAGTCCTTAATTTTCTACCGCTGCCCCCAGTGCCAAGTACTCGTTTGGCGTCGCTGCCAAATTATACTCCACCACATCACAACGATCCCCTTCTAGAAGGAGTAACTATGACTTTACATTTTTGTTCAACTTCTTGATGTGTAAACAATTTTTTTTAATTACATATATTCTCTAGGATGTTAATATTCAAGAAAGGATGGATACAAATTATTACAGAAAAGCTGGCTACTATAAAGAACAAAAATTAGGAAAACATTAAATTAAAAATGAATAATAACCACATACTTAGAAACTTACCTTTAAAATAATTAAAATCAGCCAACCGCTTTAGATTAGGATAAGCAATGTAACTAGTTCAAACTGGTAGTCCGGTGAAGCTGTTAAGGCCTTGCTAGGCCAATAGCATAGTCAGTTCTAGAAAAAAAAATTTGTACAAACCAATTTCAAAACAGCTTGCACATTAAAAAATATAATAGGATATTGAAATGTATTTTATATAAATCTAGTCATTCTTATTTAAAATCAGCAAGTTAACATTTCCAATTTTTAAATATGATATCAACCCCTTATTTGATGCTAATTACTATGCATTGACCTTTCAACCAACCATTATAATGCATTTCGACACTAATAAGGACACTGTCGAAGCCAACATTAAATTTCAAGAAAAACTAGCTAAGGAATGGAAGGGATGGGTTCCAATTTTTACAGATGCCTCTAAACTAGTCGGCTTTGGACACGTTGGTGCAGCGGTCTGCGTGCCAAAGCACAGAGTTATATTAAACTATAGATGTCCTCCTGCTACCACGGTGTTTACAGGGGAAGCTGTTGCCATCCTTGAAGCTGTACTATTTATAAAAGCACACAAATTAACGAGATCCATTATATTTACTGCCAGCAAAAGCTGCCTTGAAGCGATTTTGTCTAACCCTTTCCGTTCCAAAGATAAACACCCAGTTATACTTACAATTAGGAAAGCATTGTATGAGTGTTACAGTTTAGGTTTTAGTACGGTTCTTGCCTTGAACCCGGGGCACTGTGGAATATCGGGCAATGAAACTGTGGACTCCTGCGCCAAATTTGCCATCCAGTCGGGTTCGTTGGATCATTATAGAATTTACGCAAGGGACTTATGCTTATTATCTAAATTAGGATTGTTTGATGCGTGGCAAAAGAGTTGGGATTTGTCTCGGAAATTAAAGGGCAAGCATTATGGGTTTTTGCAACTTGATATTCCGCAAAAGCCAAAAAGCCATGGTTCTTTAAATTTAGAAATGTTAGTAAAAATGTTGTCTCTATTATTTGCCGTTTGCGCCTTGGGCACGTCAGCACACCAGTACATTTGAATAAAATAAGGATCAGGGACCACTCTATTTGTGAATGTGGCTTAGAGGACGGATCACCAGATCACATATTTTTTAATTGCCCTAGAAACAGAGTCTCTCTCTATGATGTTCTACCTCCTTCTATTCTCCGTCCTACTAACATTATGTGTCTCTTAACTCTTGTTACGGATAATGAGACGAACTTCTTAGCCTTCCATGGATTCACCGTGCGGGTGCCGGGTCCATCGTGTGGCAGAGGGAGAAACTCAGAGCAGTTCCCAGGACTTGCGACCCAGTTGTAGGTTTAAGGAGGCCCCCTTTGAGATGCGCATCAACGCTCACCTTCACTGTTCGAGTTTCCCATATAGAGAGTAGCCATAATCTCTAAAACTAACCATAAATCATGATCCAGCGGATTAAGATCCTAGACAACGGCCAGTCTTCAGCTTTGATGAAGTCCTAAACGTTCGTTTCCAACCAAGACTGCGTAGACCGACCTTTATGACACGGCGCCGAGTCTTGCTGGAAAGACCATTCTTGGTTATTGAACATGGTGTCGTTAAGGGGCTTCACTACCTTCTCAAGAATGATATCTTGATACACTTGTGCCAATGTTTTGATACCTTTCTCACAAAAGTATGGCTCAGTCACTCCTTCATAGTTAATACCCCACTAAACCATCACTAAAGTGGGATAGTGCCCACGGTGCACTCTGTCGACTAATTAGTAAGCTTTCTTAGAGCTTTGAGCATAAATACGGTCATTTTGTTTCTTAAAATGTTGCTCAATTGTAAAAAAATTCTCATCCGTAAACAAAATTTTTCTGTGACGTCCCTTTGTGTCCCTTTGCAGTCCCTTTGTGTCCCTTTGCGTACCGCTTCAGTAGTTGTTTCGAATTTACCACCCTATTTTTTTTTTAATTATCAATTAAGAAATGACCAGTATGTCTCTTATAGGCTGCAAGTCCTAAGTCATCTTTTAAAATACGCAACATGGTTCTAGGTGCTATCTTCATCTCCCTAGATAAAATCTTTTGCTTTTGGACAGACACCTTTTTCTTACGAACACTACGTGTATGGCCAGATCTTTTTCTGTCACAAACAGAGGCGGTCTCATTGTACCTATTGATAGCCCGGTACTCAAACATTTTACTAATACCAAGCATATAGAAAGTTTATATTGCATTTGGCTCCATACCTACTTTGCGTGATGCAATCACAGCGATTCGATTCTCTTTATCACCTTACTCCATTTGAATATCGCAAAATATTGTACAATGTATTGGCGCCAAAATGAGAAAGCTCAATGAATGAATAATCATATAAAAATGACAGATTCCAAATTCAAATGTAATATTTTGTTTATTTATTAATTGTAACAGTATTTATGGCCGGACTAAGTAGTTATGAATACAGGGGTGGGTAATACAGCTTTTGTGGTATATCATTAGGAAGTGATATACTGATATTTGATCACAGTTTTAGAAACAGTATATTGACTGTATATATCAGTTTTCCTGAATCTGGATACTGGGAAAAACACAATGCGATAGTAGTTACATAAGTTTTAAGTATTCAATATCATGAAAAAATTTAAAAGTTATATTTTAACATCAGTAGAACATAATACCAAAATCAGATAGCATGATTTCAGTTTTCCTAGGTTTTGAACTGACTGTATTTTTTAATATTTTGTGACTAGTTTATAATTATAGGTAATGTAATAATAATAATAGATATAGGCTTATAGAGATAGTTTCAGTACACTGTAATATGCAAATTCATATGTATAGTAGATTGGTAAATTCACATAATTATTTTGTTGCTTTAAAATTAAGGTCCAAGGTTGAAGTTAAAAAAAAAATTTTTGTTATCCTAACAAAACATTTAAAACAATTTTCAGACCTATGTATTTACTTAAATCATAAGGTTCTACAAGAGGTGATTTATACATGACTGGCTCGACTCTGATCGTGCGTTTTTGGTCACTTTAAATTGATTTTGTTATGTAACATAAACGCTGATTGATTAGCTTTTCTTTAAATAGGGATACAAGTGTTCCACGTGTTATTGTGATAGTTTCACTGCTCTACAATAGTTATGATTACGAGCCAATAGTAATCAGTATGGGTCAATAATAGTGCAAATCATTAATATAGTTCAATATTAGTAATATAGGTTAATAGGACAGTTCTAATAACCATACCAACATACATCACAGGAACTTTCGTTTTCGCTTCATCATAGAATTTTAGAATAAAAATATTTATATTTATTATTTTATAGTAACAAAAACAGGGTTACTTATTTTTTTAATTTTAAAGTTTACAATTTCTATATATACTTTCTAAAAATATTAAGGTGCATTTTTTATTCTTAACAGTATAGATGTCGCCTTTGTAATTTAAAATATAATATGCATACATAAATTATTTCTTTCAAAGAAATAATGAAAAGTAAGGAACTGGGCATTCATATCAAAAAAGAAGCCGTTTGATATCTGCATCCTGCCCTGTATCATATATGGCTGTAAAACTTGGGCTTTGATGAAACGCCATAGGGACAAATTAGCAAAATGTCAGAGAAGTATGTAAAGGAGCATGTCAGGTCTAAAACAAACGGATAAAGTTAGAATTACAGATATCAGGCATAGAACGAAACTAACAGATATCTTGTCACGCATTGACCAACTAAAATGGAGGTGAACTGGACATTCCACTGCAATAAAGAAAAATGGAGAAAACAGGTAACAATTTGGTATTCAAGGGATGATGCTAGAAGTAAAGGTCGTCAACTAAGAAGATGGGAGGACGATTTTAAAATGACGTTAGGAGCCCCATTGGACAAGAGTGGTGGCAGACAGAAAGCAGTGGGAAGAGTTTGAGGCCATTAGGCATACCAATTTACGAGATATATTGTTTGTCTTAGTAAGAAATAAAGAGTCTGTTATTATTATTCATACATAACTGAATAGTTGAATGCTAATCAGTATATTTAAGTTATTATATGTGTGTAAAACTATCGTATCGAGTGGGTGTATATATAAAGGAAAATAAAATTGTTTCAGGAGTTAAAGGAGTGCTGCGGTCGTGTGTTCGTCGACAGTGTCCCCGAGTTCTGTCCACCGCTGGACAAGGTAGTGGACTTCTCGCAGCTGGACGTCATCTTGATCTCGAACTACACGTGCATGCTCGCGCTCCCCTTCATCACGGAGGAGACCGGCTTCAAGGGGCAGGTGTACGCCACCGAACCGACGCTGCAGATCGGGCGCTTCTACCTCGAGGAGCTCGCCGAGTGGGTGCCGCGGGGCGGCGGCGGGCAGGCGGCGCGGCGCTGGAAGGAGGCGGTGCACGTGCTGCCGCCGCCGCTCGCCGACGCCGTGCGGCCCCGCGCCTGGCGCCGTCTGCTCGCGCCGTGCCACATCGCGCGCGCCCTCGCCCGCGTGCGCGTCGTCGGCTACGACGAGAACGTCGACGTCTACGGCGCGCTCACCGCCACCGCCGTCAGCTCCGGCTTCTGCCTCGGCTCCGCCAACTGGGTGCTCCGCTCCGCGCACGAGAAGGTCGCCTACGTGAGCGGCTCGAGCACGCTCACGACGCACCCGCGCCCCATCAACCAGGCGGCGCTGCGCGGCGCCGACCTGCTCGTGCTCGCGGCGCTCACGCAGACGCCGGCGCACAACCCCGACCACATGCTCGGCGACCTCTGCGTGCACGCGGCCGTCACGCTCCGCGCCGGCGGCTCCGTGCTGTGCCCGGTCTACCCGAGCGGCGTGCTCTACGACCTGCTCGAGTGCCTCTCGGCGCACCTCGAGGGCGCGGGGCTCGCGCACGTGCCGCTGTACGTCGTGTCGCCGGTCGCGGAGTCCTCGCTCGCGTACAGCAACATCCTGGCGGAGTGGGTGTCCGCCGCGAAGCAGGCGCGCGTGTACCTGCCCGACGAGCCCTTCCCGCACGCCGCGCTCGCCCGCGCCGGCCGCCTGCGGCACGCGCGCGCGCTGCACGACGACGCGCTCAGCGCCGACTTCCGACAGCCGTGCGTGGTGTTCTGCGGGCACCCGAGTCTCCGGTTCGGCGCGGCCGTGCATCTCGTCGAGCTGTGGGCCTCCAACCCGCTCCACGCCATCATTTTCACCGGTGAGCGACGCGGCGACCGATCGTCGGTCCGTACGTCGCGGCCCTCGATATATAAATCTGTCCGTCTGTCGCAGAACCGGATTTCCCGCATACGGAAGCGCTGGCACCGTTCCAGCCTATCGGCATGAAAGCGTTCCACTGCCCCATCGACACCTCGCTGAACTACTCCCAGGCCAACAAGCTCGTGCGCGAGCTGCGGCCCAAGGAGCTGGCGCTGCCGGAGCAGTACGCGGCGGCGGCGGGGGCGGCGGGCGGGGCGCGGCCGCACGTGGCGGGCGAGGTGCCGACGGTGGTGGTGCGGCGCGGGTCGGCGGTGCGCGCGGGCACGCGGCGGCGGGCGGCGCGGGGCACGCTGGCGGGGTCGCTGGCGGCGCGCGCGGCGGCGCGGGAGCTGCGCGCGGGGCTGCGGGCGGCTCCGCTGCGGGCGGCGCTGCACGTGCGCGACAGCCGGCTGCGGCTCGAGTCGCCGCCCCCGGCACCCGCCGCGGCCGCGCCCGCGTCCCCCGCGTCGCCGGTGCGGCTCGCGTGCGGCGCCCCCGACGTGGACGCGCTGGTGGCGGAGCTGGGGCGCGCGGGGGCGGGGGGCGCGCGGGTGGAGCGGGGGGCGGACGGGTGCATAGTGCACCTGCCGCGTCACGACACGCTGGTGCACGTGGAGCGACACGCGACGCACGTGTTCTGCGAGGGCGGGCCGGAGGTGCGTCGCGCGCTGCGGCGGGCGCTGGCGGCTTGCGTACCGCACGTCTAGGACACTATACCGGAACCTGTACCTTTTATAAAACTGTTCCATCTCTCGTTCACCTCATTTCAATGTTCTCATTTATTTACTGTTCCGTCATAAACAGTACTAATGAGTAAATTGAATTTCCAGGAAATACACAGACTTGCAGTACAGTCACATACATTAATTTTCATTACTTTTCATACTATCATTTGGCTTGAACGAAAATATAATTAAATAATAATAACCATAATGTATAAAATAACACATGTTGTTAACTAACTGTCAACTGCTGTCATTGTAATCCTGGTACATTTTTTTTTTTAATTTAACAATCTTATCAAAATCACTTGTATGAAAGATCCATTGTTAAAATATTTCTAATTTTTATATTAAATTTTGTAATGAAATTAATAGTTACTGATATAGCATTTATTGCATAAATAAATATTTAACACTTATGTATGTAATAATGATAAAATCGACCATCTACGAGTTCGACTGGGTTAAATGAAATTAAGCAATACTGTGTCCCGTGGCACTGAGACATAGTGTCGTGACAAAGGTGCTTCGCTCCCTCTCGCCCCGCTCGCCTCCCCCAATCACCTTGTTGCCAGTCTTGTCATACCCAATTCTCACAAGAAAATTTATTACACATAATCTTCTACAATCTAATAATAATTATATCATTTTTTTTTAATCTGGGCATTATAACAAATATCATCATTCGGCATACCTGCAGTTAATTTTTGACTGCATATACGTCAGTGGAGTGAGTCACAAAATCACAAGTTCAATTGCAATACCGACACATCTTTCTGCATGATACACATGACAATAGATTAATACGCCTATAGCGGGAATCGATATACCTATAATTGAATTCCGGAACAAACTTCTACACAAAGAGACAGTTTAAATATGAATCGTAACATTATATTAAAGAAGCACAAAATCACTGATAGATTAATCTCCGGCGGAAAAGGAGATCGGCACAGTTTGACAAACATGAACGTGGACGAGGTCGGGAGGCGAGCCTATGCGTTGAGGTCCATGTCCGCGAAGAGGTCGGAGCGCGTCGCCACCGTCAGCGCGTAGTGCGCGTTCAGCTGGTGCAGCAGCTCGCGCTCGTCCAGCGGCTCCAGCGCCTCCGCCCGCGCGCGGTCCTCCTCCCCCAGCGCCCCCCACACCGTCCGCATGTCCCACGCGCGCGCTCGCTCCCACCCCAGCGCCCGCATGCACTCCGCCTGCTGCGGCGGCGAGCGCCGGTGTGCCGCGCCCGGCGCCCCGCACCCCCGCGCCTCCAGGCTGCGCGCCATCACCTCCCCGAACCGGTCGCCCAGGTTGCACTGCTCGTACACCACCAGCGCGCTCCGCCCGAACCACCCCGCCAGCGACCGCACCAGCGCCGCCGCCGCCTCCGCGCGCAGGTACACGAGCACGCACTCGGCCAGCACGAGCGTCGGCGCGTCCGTCGCCGCCGCCGTCGCACCCGCGCCCCCCGCCCCCGCGCCCCCCGCCCCCCCTGCACCCGCGCCCCCCGCCCCCCACGCCCCGGCGCCGGCCAGCTTCCGCCGCAGTTCCGGCAGGCACGCGAGGTCGCAGCCGAGCAGGTGGTACCCGTCCGAGTGCAGGTCGCCCTCGCGGATTATCACCTCGCCGTCTGAAACCGCACGGTTTAATATGTTAATATTAGTATGCTAGCTGTACCCGCAGCTCTGCACGCGTATTTATTTAAATTTCGTAAAAAATAAATAAATATAAAAACAATTGTAACTTACAGTAAAATGTAACGTATACATCATTACATAGTATAAAACAAAGTCCCCTACCGCGTCTGCTGTCTGTCTGTTCGCGATAAACTCAAAAACTACCGAACAGATTATCATGCGGTTTTCACCGGTGGATAGAGTGATTGATGAAGAACGTTTTAGTCTATTTGTCAAGAATTGTTTCATAATCAGGGCTGGACAACGTCTGCCGGGCCCGCTAGTTAGATATATAAATGTATCAAATGAGGTTTATCATCAGCAACATATTTGGAACCTTAACCCACCATATAACTACCTCAGTGCTCCCTTACACTGTATAAGGAACTAATGAAACAACATCTTAAAGATGTTATTATAATAGTATAATACACCCATATTGTCATTAAACAGTTGTAGTCCGATGAAACTGAAAAAGACCTTGCTACGTCAACAGCATAGTCAGTTCGAAAAAAAAAAGTCACATTTATAATCCAAAATCTTATTCAAAATACCCCTTCTATCTTCAAACTTAATATTAATAATTGTAATGTTGAATTGTAAACAATGAATAACTACCGTCTTGAAATCTTACACAAATATAAATCAAAATATAAAACTTTATATCTGTCTAAGCAGTTTTTAATATTCGACAATTTAAATAGTGCTCATTGAACTCGATACAATAATCTTATATGTTACAATAATTACTGAGTTATGTAGACGAAAGCGAGATAAATAAAACAAAATAGCCGCCAAAATGACCAAAACAACAATATAATTCAAACTACATATATACAGATACAGATATATAAATTTCGATTATATTTATTCTTGTAGTCCAGTAGGTACTACAACGCAAGTCTTACGCAGATGTTTACAATGAACAACATATTTTTGCTAAATTTCAAGCGGACTAAGTCACGAGTAACGGCTAGTCTAAAATAGAATCATCTAAATTACTTCCTATAAGGTCAGTTATCTCCCATTGAAAGTCCCGTGAAAATCGGTCTAACCGTTTTGGAGATAGCGTTACGGACGAAGTCGCGGTTAACAGCTAGTATAATTTAGAGTAGCCCAAGTAACTCGCTATAATTTCAGCTATCTGCCAGCGAAACTCCCGTCAAAATCGATTCGGCCGAGTGTTCCGGACAAACAGACAGATAGAGCGATAACAAATTTTTAAATTGCATTTTTGTTATCTACTGATACCCAATCATTAAAAAATATATATATTGATATTACATACAGACACTTCATTTTTACTATATGTATATGCTTATATCCAGTGCATGAATGAAATTCATCCAAAATATAAAATAAACAAAACTATACTTTTGTCTTACTATCTTGATACATTGTTTTAAATTTGTCACAGAAGTGTAATAATTGCATTTGTAAATAAATAAAGGAACATATTTATTTGTAATTTCATTTTAAGCCTTAAACTACCTGCATTATAAATGTTTTACCAAATATGTAGTAAATAATTGACGTGATAACATCTTATAAATAGATGAATGCCCTGCACACACTCAAAGCATGACACATTGTCACGTTCCGCCTGAACCGAGCGTACAAGCGAGAGCACGGAACAAGCTATACAAGGGCGCGATCCACCTAAGTGTTCGGTTTCTGAGCATTTATCTATATATTTTTATGATTTTACTTGATAGAAAGACATTGAACTAACTCCCATAGAGATACTACAATGTATACTGATATTTAAGTTTAACTACTCACTATTTAATATGCACTAGTAGCTTATTATGTTTTCAGTATCACCCGACCAGCTTATTGTTGACCCTCTCCTAAACCTATGTAGAAACCAAACTGAAAGTCTCAAATTTCCAATATGGAGGGCAGCAAAGACTACCAAGTAGAAAGGATGTTTTTTAACTTGTTTAAAATTAGCACACAAATAGATAACTATTCAGAATAGATTAACCAAATGCATTTAAAGAAATAAATGTTAATAAGAAATGCAGCTAACACATTTTCTTTACTTTTACAAATTGTACTTTAACAACTAATCGTACATTTCATATATGTATGGTTACTTACATATCATAGGTTTATTTATATCTGGGTACCAAGCTACATTTGATCCATTTCCTAGAAATGAATGAATAAAGATCTATGCAAGATTATTATAGCAATCCATTACCTTCATTACTTATTTTCTCCAGCAGTTGCTTGTTACGTTTAATGATGTGACATTTCTTGGTTGTGACAGCCGGGAAGTCTATCTCAATGAAGTTGCCAACAGCCTGTGTAGTGTCCTTCAGTCTCCAGTACAATGTATCAAAGCCACAGCCCAAGTTAATTATTTGGCACTTGGTGTCGCATCTCTAGAACACAATAAATATAATCAAACTCAGAGACTATCTTAACTTTAGATATAATCAAATTAATACACTTTAAAAACTGTCACTTTGAAATAAAAGAAGTCATTATAAGTGACCTGTAACCATATTCTCTGGAATCTAAATTAAGCATAGTAGCCTGTATGATGTGTAGTAAAGCAAAAGCTTCTATGTTTACGCAGTATAAGATATTTCAAAATTAAAAGCATTAGAAAAAAATTTACACCTGTATGAAAGCCCTCCAAATTCGCCCTTTTTATCTTCTTTATACTTTTTATTTTAATGGATACTATAAAATATACTAACTACACTATAAAATCCCAGAGGATGTTGGTGTTTAGTCATCCAGACCGGACATATTCCTCTTCTCTAGACACATTAAACATATAATACTAGTAGAGCTTACTGTACCGTGGGAAACCAACATTCCTAAAGACCACACAATCAAATTAATTAAATATTACGATCTAACTAACGAACTAAATAAAAATGGCTATGTGGTTAATTTATACATGGTAGAAGTAGGGGCGAGAGGTATACCAGCAAAATCTCTCTACAACCTCCTGAAGGACCTTGGCCTGTCGAGAACTGCAGTAAGTTCTATTTTAGAACGAGTATCAAAAGCTGCACTAACAGGTTCCTACCAAATTTGGCTAGGCAGGGAGGGAAACTCGAGCAGTGAAGGTGAGCGTTGATGCGCGCGCATCTCAAAGGGGGCCTCCTTAAACCTACACCTGGGTCGCAAGTCCTGGGAATTGCTCTGAGTTTCTCCCTCTGCCACACGATGGACCTGGCACCCGCACGGTGAATCCATGGAAGGCTAAGAAGTTCGTCTCTCTCTCTCTGAATATATCTCATAGGACTTGTAAAACATTAAATATTTCTTAACTATGCGATTCCTAGATTTTGGTTGGCTCAGTAGCTGGAGGGTGTGGTTTGTGGTGTGATTGTAAATGGCAGTAACAATGTTGAGACATAGAGCGGGTACCTAATACCAGACTTCATAGTCAGTGTAACTCTTTTGTGTCTTTGTAATATTTTAATTTTATGTTTATAATAATTAAATTTCCTTGATTTTAGGAGTGTAAACTCCATAATTTCTTATAAAGATAAGCAGAGACGGCTTGCTCAACTTTTAAAAGCATGTTCTAGTGATGAAAGTGGCAAATCAGGGAGTGATAACCTCAGCAAACGACAGAGCAATGATTGTCCGCCTAAGGAAATGCAAAAGAAAATAGCTCTTCAAAAGTATGTCAGATGCTAAGGACTGCTCTATTGCCAAAGACAGAAAGGATTCTTGCATCACATGGGAAAAGCCAATATGTATGGAGCAAGCTTGTTTTGTTGCGCAAAAGAAGATATTAGGATGTTTTATGGTGATTTTATGTTTTGTGGAAGCTAAATTATACAAGACAGATTTATTCTTTAATTTTGTATACACAGTTGTTCTCAATTTCCCAAATGTTTAGATACTAAGTTGAGTGCATAAAAAATACTTTGTTTTTTATAGAGAACCATAATAAATATTTTTGTAACTAGAATTGTTTTACCTATTATCTAATTTCTCTAACACGTTATATTACAGTAATAAGTATTATTCTAAAGTCATATGAATGATCAAAGGATATGAATTTAGGTTGGCATCGACTTCAAATATATTATTAGGTAGCGCGAATATCAATATTTTTTATTTAATTTGGTTAATTTAATAATTCAGTTATTTTTCGCTTTTTAGTGCCTTATTAGTTTTTCACATCGAAGGCGGTTTGTTTTTTTTTGTAAAAATGTTTTATTTCTCCATTTTTAGTGTCCATAACCGGGTTTCTAATGGGTATAATAAATCGGTTATAATTTCACGAAAATACGTAGAGACGAAGTGGGTGAAAATCAAATAAACGATATTTCACCAAGGGGGTGAATATTTTCTTCAAATTTATATGGGACCACCCCTGAATATAACCAATTCAAATAAAAAAAGAATCATTAAAATCGGTTCATAATTGACAGAGATATCGATTAACATACATAAAAAAAAATTACATACAACGGAATGTAGTAACCTCCTCCTTTTTCGAAGTCGGTTAAAAAGAAAGTTTCAAACAAACGTAACACAAGTCAAAATGAACTATATAAAGCATTTGAAGCATGAAATTCAATCCCCCTAGAAAAATGTGTAAAATTGATTCCATCAATGGCACATCCTTGCAGTGCTTCGCCGCGAAAAATACGTCTCCGTAAATAACAGCTCATTTGCATGAGCTCATTTTCATTTGTAAGTGATGGGAGTAATTTATTGCTTTGCTCGTTTTATCGTAAGTATTAGATAATATTTTGAACATTTGTGACTTTATTACTAGGTGTCATGGTTGTAATTCGGTTGAACTTAAACTGTTTTAAAACTTTTTTTCTCCCTGTCTTAATAAACAAATAGCTACATAAGTATATATTTACGTGGACAGCATTTAGCTTCGATTTTGTATGTGACCCTTTATCTAGTTGTTGTTGATGGAAGGGATACACCATTAAATATTAATTATAACTATTGGTAAGCTGCGGATAGTAGCTATTTCATTCTTCTCGATTCCAAATCACTTTTCGACAGCCATATTGACAATCTTGTACAAAAAGCCTTCAGGGCGCTAGGGTTTGTCATGAGAAACGCTAAATACTTTAATAACATAAAGACCTTAAAGATATTATATTGTGCTTATGTTCGTAGTAGCTTAGAATATGCATCGCAAATCTGGAATCCTAGATACCATTTATATGTAAATCGTTTAGAAAATATCCAGAGAAAATTCATTAAATATCTATGTTATCGTTTACATGATACCTACGATCCTAATAATTACAGTGAACTTTGTAGTAAGCACCATTTGTTGCCTCTTGAGAAGCGACGAGAAATAGCAGATATAACATACCTGCTCAAAATTACTACTAATATTGTAGATTGTCCCGAACTTCTAACGAAATTATTTATTAATGTTCCGACCAAACGTCTACGTACAAACCCCCCTCTGTCGCTGCCCACTGTTTCCACAAATTACCGGCAGAATTCATATTTATGGCGAGCTGGTCACTCCTTCAACACTATGAGCGAGATAGGTGATTTTGACCTATTTGATACTACCGTAAATAAGGCGATAATGTTTTTAACAAGGACGTTCTTTAATGATGGCGATTGCAAATAGTAATAGACCGTTAATATTCTTGAATATCTTCTTTTATTATAATCTTTACCTAATACCATATAATGCAAGTGATTGTATTCTGTTTTATATCGGCGAAGACTTATAAATGGCTTGATGTTTTCTATTCTAATAACTATGTATTGTATATTATAGCTGTTAGTTTTCCTAATAAATAAATAACAATACTAATTACCAATACTTAAAAATATTGTTTTTTTTTACTTTTTTGTTGTTGTTTCTAATTAGTTGACCATTATTGTTGATACCTTAAAACTGATTTAAATATTTGTCCCTAATGTGATATTGAAACTGCACTTGTGTAGTGGGATTTATATTGTTTTTGTAATGAATGATAAATAGTTAAACATATTGTTGTCCTATTTATTATTTAATTTCAAAAAACGATTGCAGTGAAGTATCTTACATACTGTCAAGGACTGTTGGTAGTGTTTCCAATTATACGACCACCACTGTGTGTATATATATGTACTACTTTGCTTTATATGTTATATACTGAATTAGTAAAGTAAGAAATTTCAAAACCTAAAAGTAGACCATCTACTTGTTTTCTGGTAAAACCAGCTTGAGGTATTCTGGTATAGAAATTCGAAAGAATCTTTTTTTTTTTGCATAACTTAACCCTCTGAGAAAATGTTTCCAAGAAAATTATATCTAACATGGGAATATTAATTGGCCAAGAATCCTACATATTCACCAACAATAGTCAATAGTCAATTCAAGTCTGAATTGGTCAGTTTGAGATGATGAGCTTCCTGATGCTCTATAACCATACCGTCCACAATCTGCACTACAAACACTGCTTACTAACTACTAAAACCCTATTACTACTACTTTAAACCCTTTAGTTTTGTTTCAGACTCCAAGTATAGTCAAATACATTCATGTAGATTACACAATAGAGAGAATACCACAACAGCATTACATGTTTTGAAAGCTACAGCAACTGTTTTATATAAACTGTATAATGCAGCCATACAAACAAAAACATATAGGACTAGACATGATGCAATTGCTATTATCTAAAGTACTAAACCTCCAAGAACTGATGAATGAACATCTCCATGGCCTTAACTCGTGCATAGTATCCGCGATTGATCTCTGGTGGCTTGCGGTCCACACGCTTAGCAAAATATTGGATGTAGTCATCCTTCCAATAGCCCAGCTCGACGGCGGAGCGCTTACATTCCGTCGCCTCCGTGTTCGTCGCTACGATCGCCTCGTCCTCCGCCTTCCATGATATTATGTTGTCCATCACGACGACTCGCTTTGTTATGTGCCCCAGTTGTATCACAGCATTACTCACCCAGCAATTGATCGTTAGTAATTTTTCGTCTTTTATTATACTGGAGATTATAATTCAATAAAAATATTTATTTCGATCCACTGACACCGATGACATTGATAATTACACTTCACAGATTGAAAAAAAATAAAGTCACAGACTATTACGAGGATACTACGTATAAGAAAATATTACAGAATAGTTTTAAAAACGATTATTAATAAGTTGGAAACTGTTCCATGTTTGAGTAAATTGTAAATTATTTTATAGCTTTATTTTTACCTAAACAGTAAACATCGAATCATGATAATATAGTACCAGAGAGATCCACTGCATCGATTGGTTATGGAATAGCGATTTCCTTGGTCTAAAAATCGATTATTGAATAATCAATTTCAAGTCGACGGTCATCCATAGCCCAAACCATGGATAATACATATATATACTGAAAGCCCAAACTGACTCGGCTATATTTACTTGTACGACTAATAGTCTGTGGCTATATTCAGAGCCAGAGCACAGATTTCTACATTAGTATATTATCTATGAGCACAGAATAATATTAGGCTTAGCGCAGAGCCAGAGTGTCTATAAGGCTCTTTGCTATAAGGATTGACGGCAAAGAGTACTATCCGTAAAAAGGAAAATTGACGTCTGGAGACTTTTTTATTTCTGAAACGGCAACACTGGGTTATACGGAGTTTTGTTATGTCTGCTCGTATTTTTCGTTTGTTTTATGATTATTTGTTTGTCGTATTGTATAAAAGCGAAGTAGGTGCATAAAAAATTATCTATTGTATTGGGAAGCAAGGCAAGCATGTCACCGAATGTAAATTTACCAATAGT
>AP028428.1:890300-961500 GCA_036509395.1 Antheraea yamamai
TTTTTATTTCTGAAACGGCAACACTGGGTTATACGGAGTTTTGTTATGTCTGCTCGTATTTTTCGTTTGTTTTATGATTATTTGTTTGTCGTATTGTATAAAAGCGAAGTAGGTGCATAAAAAATTATCTATTGTATTGGGAAGCAAGGCAAGCATGTCACCGAATGTAAATTTACCAATAGTATTGGTGAGTGCTGCCAACAAATCTGCTGCAGCGAAGATAATTTCAGGTACCTACATAATGATTTTGTAGTAATAAATAACTTTGCGTCTCTCCATTATTCAAATGATGATTCCAGAATGTGGAACGTATTGTACAGTCTTTTCTATAAACTTCATAGTACATTTGTTTTTGTAACACATACTGTGGATTTTTTTTCCCAATATGTTATTTATGTAAACGGCATATTTCCACAATTATATTTTAAGCATTCTTAAGATTCGCTATTTGGTTAATGTACATGTATCTTCCAGATATCGTTAACAATGAGGTCACTGAGATGCAATACAATGAAAATAATTCACTACAGAAAATTTGGAGGATAGCAAACAAATATTATACGGCAGATGTGTGCTTGAGGCCATTCACTGATGATGAACCCACATTACTAGAACTAGACAACATAGAAGCTCACATTGTTTACCTCTCAGAAGATGAAGTATGAATCTGAATTACCCATAAGAACTCTTTCAAATTTTGTTTCTTGTGGTTTCTGGTCATAATTCATAATAAATTGTAATAAAAATTATGTTTTCAAGCCCTGGGTTATCATTATATGCTTAAGGCAATAGGGTGGAACTTGGGTGATAAGATATGTAATTATAATATGTCACAGTGTGCAGGGTCTGATGAGAGTATAGTTGAGGTTTGTGAAGCGAGAGTGCAACGTGCAGGAACTGCAGGACAAGAGGCTGATGTACGTCTCGTGGTAGCTGAGTGCAGTGTGCTCCCGGACCCACTTGTCATGGCTACAACACGGCTACATCTCGAACTAGTATCACTCCATTTTGATCCCACTCAGCAGGATAGTGAAGGGAACGATGTGGAAAATTATGGTCTGAACCGAGTGCGAGCTGCACTACATGCACACAAGTGGAGTGGCCTGAAGCTCGCTGCAGCCGTACCTCCACCCCTGATAGCTTATAGAGGTAACATTCATAATAGTTTTTATGCTGTGTCATTTTGATCAAAACATTCCAAATTATAAAAAAGTTATATACTAAAATAAAAAATTGCAACCAGATACAATTATCATTAAGTTAATTCCCTTTATACAACAATATAGTTTATTTTAAATATGTTTATAAAAATCTTGAGTCCCAGACACTCCACCACAGTAACATAATGTAATACATAATAACATTATTTGTACCCCAGAAATTGTTGTAAATTTTGATTTTATAATATGTTCATCATAAGACACTATATTATAGGTTTTGGTGGTTTTAAAAGCATCTCATCTATTCTGTGCTATAAATAAGAGTGTGCTTACCTTACCCCTTCACATTTCTTGTATAGTACTATGCAGGTGCAGAAATTTGATTCTTGGTTGGAAGTGAATTCTTGTGAAATTGATTAACAGTACTTTTAAAAAAAAGTCTAGTCCTAGTTCTTTATGAGGATACTTAATGTGAGTGTGTAATATTAAGGTAGTTTCCTTTGAATTACTTTTTTTATTTTGCTCCTTTAGCAAAATATTGTTGTATTAGGTCTTTACCTATGAAATTGCCGTTTTGTATGAAAAAATTTAAACGAATTTTTTTCATGTATTTTTTATTTGTATTAATCGAAGTAATCACCCATGCAATCAGTGCATCTTTGCCAACGCAGTGGCAGTTTATTGATGCCCTTCTTAAAGAAATCAGCTTGACGGGAGGCAACAAATTCTTCAAAGGCATTTTGTACTGCCTCTCGGGTATTTAATTTTTTTTCCCATTAAGGAGTTATCCAAATTCTGGAAAAAGTAGTAGTCTGTAGGCGCAAGGTCTGGTGAGTAGGGCGGATGACGGAGAACTTCCAACCCCAGTTCTTGCAACTTGGAGACCGTCTGCTGTGCAGTATGAGGTCGCGCGTGGTCGTGCAGGAGCAGCGGAGACGAGCGATTGACCAATGCTGGTTGGAGATGTGCCAGCTTCTCCATCATTATGTTCAGTTCTTCACAGTACACATCTGCAGTAATGCTCACCCCGTTTGGTAAGAAGCTGTGATGAATCACACCGGCGCTAGACCACCAAACAGTGACCATCACTTTTCTAGGGGTAAGTTTTCGTTTAGGGCATTGTTTAGGTGCTGAACCAGGATCCAACCAACTTGCTGAGTGCTTGCGGTTATCAAACAGAATCCATTTTTCATCGCAGGTAACAATGCGGTTAAAAATTCCTTCATTTGTGTGTCTGTTGAGCAGTGCAAGGCACGTCTCGACGCGTACTTCGCGCTGGCGATCATTGAGTTCGTGGGGCACCCATTTGTCAAGCTTTTTTACGTTGCCAATTTGACGCAAATGGACCAATATTGTTTTGACGCTAACGTCGAAAGCCACTGCTAATTCAGCCGTAGATTGTGTATCATCAGCCTTTAATTCGTCATTGTCGACCAAAGTCTTCGGACGACCGCGAGGTTCATTTTTCAGGTCGAAATTCCCAGAACGGAAGCGAGCAAACCAATAACAGGTGGTGCGTTGGTTTGTAGTGTTAGCTCCGTAAACGTCGTTGATGTTGCGTGCCGCTTGTGCCGCGTTGCTGCCACGACGGTACTCATATTCTATAATTACTCGAATTTTTAACGTATCCATGATGACAAAAAAGATTGAAATGCGATGAAAATGTAACACTAATCAATAAATAAATGACTACTTTTGGAAAACGAATTCCATGTTTTTTTTTAAAAAATAATTTGAAATTAGAATTCTTAGCCAAACAAAAATTATTTTAATTTAAAATGGCCAGTACTGCAGAACGGCAATTTCATAGGTAAAGACCTATTATATACTAAAAAGAATCCCTCGAAATTTAATCCCTTGACTTTTAACTACTTCTCTTTAATTTCAAAGTTTCATAGTTTCTTTTCATAGTTTTTTTTTTACATTTCCTATAACTTCGTATTTGCATTTTCTGGTGAAATGGCCAACTCAAATTAAATATAAGCCCTCAAATGTTCTTGGATTTTATATTTTAAGTATATGAGGCAATTATTACTAGAGTACAGTGAAAGCTCCTTATTCGCTCTTCCTTCATTCATTCACTATTTTAAAAAATACGGCCCAATTCCTATATTCGCAGCTAAAGATTTTTGCTTCGCGGATCTAATCGGTACATACATATTAATTTAAAAAGGATTAGGTATCCTCTGTAAAGGGGTCGTCAAATAGACTAATAAAAAAATAAAATAGTTCTTATACAACCACGCAATCTGTGCAAATTTAAACTATAACTGCAAACCGTGCCGAAAATGCGAATGGAATAGGACGAGATGGGTTTGAACAGATAGAATCAAGAGACATTCAGGAGTAGCTTGAATTGCAAGATTAAGATTTGACTGAAGCCGACTTGGAGGAAATGTTAAATTCACAGCCCACTGAGGAAGAGGCTTCAACAAGCACTGGAAACATGACATTTAATTTGAAAAATCTTAGTGAAGGTTTAAGAATGGCAAATGAGCTTTGTGATTTCCTTATGAAAATTGATCCATCTATGAAACGAAGTATTATTTTTAAGAGGCAAATTGATAATGCCACTGTTGAATATCAGTCTGAATTGAAGGAGCTTTTAAGAACTGCCAAGCAAGAAAAAAATACAAAATTCTTTAAACCATTGCCAAAGCCTGAAGATATTAATTAATCAATATGGTCAAACACTTCAATTAAATTGATTTGTTTATATATTTGTTTTCTTTTATTTTTTCACCTAGGAACGTATCCCCTATAATCCCATATAAATTACCTGATACATATTGATGAACATATTCCCCGCGAATAAAGAGCTTTTACTGTATAAAGAAGTGAAATAAAGAAAATTGTTGTTCAAAATAAATCAGCCTAATATAAAACATACATGTACTTAAATACCATTGATTGTCTTCTAGCACTAGATGTGCCACTGCGAATAGTTGAAATAGGCTTACGCGCGTGATACTGTCTGTCCGCAGAGGGCTCGGACGCGGAGACGTCGTCGGGCGGGGAGGAGGAGGAGGGCGGGGGAGGGGGCGAGGCGGAGGCGGTGGAGCGCGCGGAGGCGTTCGCGGGGGCGCTGGAGGCGCTGCGGGGGGCGGCGCTGCAGTGCGCGGGGGAGGGGGGGGCGGAGCGCTCGCGGCGCGCGGGGGCGCTGCTCGCCGCGTTCCGGCGCGCGCTCGGCGACCACCTCGACGCTTGTTGATACCTTTCCTCTCCTCTTTCCCACACGCTGTCAATATATTTATTCCGCTTGTGTTATCGTTTCATTGGCACCGCTGTACTAGTTGTTTAAGTGTCTGCTTAAAGAGCCCAGCGAAGTTGTAAAAAGGACAGCGAGGCCAACAGTGTTAGTTCTAAAAAAGATTTTCCACAGTGGCACGATCACACCGTTCAAACTGATCATTCCACACTAAAGAGAATAAAGTACTACAATATAGTAACTGTCTGCTAAGTTTCCGATTCCGAATAAAGTAAATTTTCAAAAAAAAGTATTAACCGACTTCAATATCAATCAAAAACCCATAAGGCACTAAAAAGCGGAAAATAAATAGTTTATCAAATTAACCAAATTAAATAAAACATATGAATATGTGTGCTACCTAGAGATGTATTGGAAGTCGGTGCCAACCGAAATTTCAAATTTGTTCCAGGTAGAAATGTATTACAGAGACGACTTAAACATTGTATCTATGTAGATGATATGATTTTCGGTTCGCACCGACTTCCAATACATCTCTAGATAGCACACATATTCATATGTTTTATTTAATTTGGTTAATTTGATAAACTATTTATTTTCCGCTTTTTAGTGCCTTATGGGTTTTTGATTGATATTGAAGTCGGTTAATACTTTTTTTTGAAAATTTACTTTATTTTTCCATTTTTAGTGTACATAAATATATTTTACTAGCAGTGCCCGCGAACTCCGTTCCGCCTTAAGTATATTAAAATATGCGCATTTTTGCGGTATGGTATCTATCGGTATGGTATGCGATATGGTTTCAATTGGTTTTACAATAAGTAACGTTTGGTACGAACGCAACCTTATCAATAATCCGCGATAGTTTCTACCACCAACTCGGCTACCATCGCTTCACACATAATACACCTTAAGTAATGTAATTACAATGCTTGCGTCATGTTGCAACACAGCAACGAACATAAGCACAATAGGCTCCTAAGAATTGAAGAGTTTTTTTTATAATATTGGTGGCAAACGAACATACGGGTCACCTGATGGTAAGTGATCACGGCCGCCCATGGACACCTGCGACACGAGAGGAAACACAGATGAGTTGCCGGCCCTTAAGAAAGGAGTAGGCTCGTTTCTTGAAATTTTCTTACTTTGTCACGGATCCCATAATCAGAACCTAACCAAACTCTCATCAAACTACCCTTGAAGTACGTCCTTTCCAATAAAAAATGAATCATCCTAAATCGGTTAGCGTGATATTGAGTTATTCGTTTATTTGTCGTGTACATACTTAATGCAAATTTAAAACTTATACGGTTTTGCATTTTCTTACTTTGTCACGGATCCCATAATCAGAACCTAACCAAACTCTCATCAAACTACCCTTGAAGTACGTCCTTTCCAATAAAAAATGAATCATCGAAATCGGTTAGCGTGATATTGAGTTATTCGTCTATTTGTCGTGTACATACCTAATGCAAATTTAAAACTTATACGGTTTTGCACTGGATGCCGTTGTCGGAACTAGACCAAATTAAAATGGGACCACACGGGAAGTACCAGCTTCCAAATAAAAAAAGAATAATCAAAATCGGTTCATCCAGTCTAAAGTTATGAGGTAACAAACATAAAAAAAAAAATAAAAAAAAATACAGACAAATTGATAACCTCCTCCTTTTTTTGAAGTCGGTTAAAAATTATAAGCATACGCGGGTATCGGTTAAACTCTAGCCATCTAATAGGGAGGGAGGTAGTCGCCGATAACAACGAAATAATACCACAGTTTAGTAAAAATATAATGATTTATTAATAAATAACGCAATAGCAGTGCGAGTACTGAGAAACTCTTGTGCGTGTTGGTACAGTCACGCCCCGCGATTCAGGTTCCAACATTGCGCCGGACAACAACCGCATCCGTTCTCTAATCTATTTACATTTGTCTTTTTTTATCATATACGTAATTATATTAGTGAGAAACTAAGACAAATATATTTTAGTACTGTATATGAATACCTATTACGTAGATATACAATGTGTTGCCAAAATTGATTCATTGGATTCCTCGGGCTGAGGGCAAGCCGCGGCACCTCGAGCCCTGTTTCTAAGTAGGAATAGGGTTTGTGAATAGAGATCGAAGGACTGCGACGAGACAGAGCCGGCACTCTCAAGTGGAAACTACGAGGACGGCAACAATCGGATATTATTTAAAATAAATTATGAGGGGCGCATATAATTAAATCGTCTCATTATACGAAGCGATGATTTTTGTTGAATTCTCAAAGATCGGGTTGAGGTTGAGTTGTGCGCTTCGAAAAAAGCTTACGCCCATGAGTGAACTGATAGAGAGGAGCTGGTAATATGAACTAGAGTGAAACTGGACCCATGTAGCAGCTTTACCTACATTGTATTCCTTGTACATTGTATTATTAATGTTAAAAAAATTCTGAAAATATATTTAACAACATACCTAAAATAAATAACATTGAAAGCCTTTATGTTGTACAGCAGCCACGAGACCGTCTCGACGCACAGTAAACTACCACTGGATTGATATGACGTCATCCAATCAATTTATTTTCCTAATACTAATGAACTATGTAACATCAATAAAAACAAGTGTATACCTAGTTAATATAACTCGTAACATCACACACTTACAGTTTAACTGTGACATAAGCACCGACATACCGACAACAAATCTCCCCGTTTCATTTCCTCATTTCATTGCACAATAATAATAATATTTATATAGCGGGTTACCGCGACGAGTCTTATCTTTTGCATGAAATGCGATGCTGAGGCTAGTAGGTGAAATTTGAAGAATTGTGCTAATACTTTTATAATTTATATATACAGTAACAGTTTAAATAAATAATAATTTAAAAAAACTGAAAAAACACGCTTTCATAAAAAATGCGATGCGTCACTGTTAATATCAGCACCTCCAGATATCAGTATTTTTATAATTTTGTCACTTTTTACAAAAATATACATTTATTTCTAATTACACTATTCTTAATCCAAATTTATTTTCTGTTTTTTAGTTGGATTTTTTATGAAAGCGTGTTTTTTAAAAAATTTTAAACTATTATTTATTTTTTATTTTTTTTATTTTTTTTATATTTATAGTTAAATTTTTTTAACTTTTTTTTTCGGATTATTGCATTGTCATTGACCTTTGACAGGTGTGCAAAGATTGAATTAAATCTGATCGTTCAAAGTAGGACAAAATCGAGCTCAAAGGGGTCGGTTACAAACATACATACATACAGGTGAAGCTAATAAAAGCGTGTTAAAAAGAGACTGAATTTGTTTCTTCGATACCAAAGTTTTGTGTAAACACTACACCAACTCCTTGTGAATTACTCGTTAAACAATTTTACAATAACATAATTATTTTCTAAATCTAGTGTATGGATAGACATACCGCTCACAGCCTTACAATATTATCTATGGTGTGTTTTGTTCATTTACAACAAACCATGATAATACATTCTTCTATTAATACTACAATAAACTCTGCTTATCCACAGTTTCAGTATTCACACCTGAAAATTGCATTATTGACATGTCCAATATGTATCTAATTAATTTTTATAATACGTCACAATCATAATAAGCGCCTAAACGGTTATAGAAAAATGAAGTTTTTTGTATCAAAAGCTAATGTTTATTGATAAAAGTCATCACTGTGCAACTTTCGACTTACATAAATACCCCATTACTTGGACTTTCGATATAAACCTCAATGCAATGGAGCGCGGATCGCCTACAGTCAACTCTGTTACATTTATACATTTCACTGACAAGTTTCGAGATTGTTTTGTTCGTGAAGTTAGGACTTACTTAAAGAGAAATAATTTAAATTTTGATGCCCCCAGTCACCCTCGTGAGTTTATTTGAAGCTGCGCTTCCAAAATTATATTAGATAGCCTATTAACAAAGCAAGCAAGTAAAGAAATAATTACTGAATTATGTGAATCTAGATTTATTTTCTCACCTTGGAATGTATTCATGGTATATACAATTCACCATACATAAGGAGAGTTTACTGCATTTGAATAAGTATTGAATGATGGTTATATAGAAGGAAATAAAAACGAACCCTTCTTACTAAAGCAAATATAAAATATGTCTAAATAAATAAAATGAATTTATATGTCAATCTCCATATTTTTAGTTTTGTACTTTTTCTTTAGAAAAATACAATATTTTTCATTGTGCAATGAATATTTCATCTTTTTACTCTAAGTAAAAATGGCTACCCTTCATCTAGGTTACTATGCACCAACAAAGAGGCATTGCGAAACCCGATAGTTTCACTAACTTAGTATAAAAATATTAAAATAATCAACAGACACCATTAAACTTAATAAACAACACTGCTAACTATAGCCAGCAATCAAATGTATCTGACAACAGTTCAGTGAACAGATAACTACTCTCACTCTACATTCTGCTCTGTGCTGCTCACTGCACGTCATTCCTTGACATACACGGAACAGAATGAATAACAATACTTTTGAACGTGTAACTTAAGAGATAAATATTTGAAATGCAACATAATACTTGTGTATTATAATACTATAGAATTCATCACCGCACTAGATCCCAGAAGGAACACACATTGTGCAGCCGGAGGCGGCCACGGCCACGGTGGTGGTCAGTCCTGTGCATCATCTTGGGGAAGCACCCTGTGTAGCACTTGGGGATGTTGCAATAATGCACTAAAGTACTGTTTGGCGACCCGCGCCAAGTACTGGTGATGGGGAGCCTGCGCGGGCCACCACCCTTCTAGAAACCCGATGTGTCCTCCGCGAGCCGTCACCGCCAGCGCCACGCGCTCCGCCGCCTCCACCTCGCGCACCGGCATCGCGCACAGCGGCTGGAACGGATCATCTGCTGCACATAAACACAACAACGGAACGCGCACATGTCGGAGTTTGTCCCGTAGTGATGCAGCACGGTAGTATGCCTCCACAGAGCCAAACCCAAAGTGCCGTGCTGTGAAAGCTGCATCGAACTGACGAACAGTGCGAGCTTGCTCCACTCCTCTCCAGTCACATGACAGCTCCCGGAGAGCTTCATGTTCTTGTACTGTACGCCTTAGATTACGTGCCATGTGGTATGACAGTGCTGCATTCAGTGGGACTCTCTCCATGCACTCCGCACCTGCACATCAGTACACAGTCTTTAACTCCTTGCCCTTTCACTCTCAACATTTCCACCTACTCACTCACCTTTAACAACATCCAGTGGCGATGACACAACAAGTGCTGCATGAACACGGGAACTCTCTCTGTGCTCGGCCAAGTAGTGTCCCAGGATGAGTCCACCCAGTGACACCCCCACTGCCAGTAATGGGACAGTTTCGAAGCGTGCTTGCACTGCACTTACCACCTCTGCTAGATCTTCATGGCTTACGGCACAGTAGAGACGTGGCGTAGTGAGTGGTAACCCGCCGAGTCCGCGATTGTTGAACACAACACAGCGAGCGGAAAGCTGACGCGCCGCAGCTGCCAGGCAGCGCACGTAGTCAGCTTGTACATTACCAGTAAGCCCTGGTAGGACCAGCAGTACAGCCCGAGTATCGGCTGCGCTCTCTGGTTCTACCCAGTCCAGTGCAACTTGTCCACCGTCTGAGAGTCGAAATACTTCTCTGCAATGAGACGTAACAGATGAGTATTTTTGACACAATGCTGTGCAAAGACTGGGTAGTGAGGGATCCTACCGTCGGTAGTGCACCGGCGGCAGCAGGCTAGATCGTAACAATGAGCCGAGAACAGTCTGCAGCCGCGACTCCACGCACCACGGTGTAGGCCAGTACAGCTCGCTCAGTAGTGGAACGTTCTCCTCAAGGAAATCGCGAAATTCACCTTTGCGGCAAATTAGAGTCGGTTTCTGCAACAATAAGGCAACACGTCATGATGACTCATAGTGAGTGCGTCTTATGCCCGACCGGCCTGATGGACTTTACCTTGACCGCTTCCAGTAGATAATAGGTTATGTACAATATTGAAAGTGAAACCCCGACCAAGAGCTCTTTCTTTACTTCGATAATATACATGAATAAACCCAGCATATCTAAGTGATCAAAACAATTGAAATAAAAAAATTACTACACTAAAGAAATATAAAAAATTAAGTGCACAAAAACTCAACAACAGATATTTCGTTGTCAGACTGACACTAATGACACACAATTTAATGCTCAGCTATGTTATTTTTTTACTTTATTTTTGGCAACCAATCTTTTAGATGTTACTGCCATTGTCAAGTAGTTATTTAAATGTCAATGTTAATGTTCCAATAAGATGGTGGCTTCTTTGTTAGAACTTTCCAGGAAATCTTTGCGTCATCTCAGATTTCATGTTCCGTGGTATTATTTTCCATTCACTTCACTTGTGCTCAATAAACAAACTATATTACATAAAACACCACCCATTTTACACAATATATAGTCAAATAACAATTCAAAATAATAATAACAATTCAATTCAAAAAATTCAACTCCTAAGAGGATGACATATGACGCTTATTTGATTTTCATTCACTTCTCGTCTACATATTTTCAACGACTTTAAACCGAGTTACCGATATTATCAATGTGACTATAGGTTTGCACCAGGGTTCAGCTTTAAGCTTTCGTTTTTATCTTCTTATTATGGATGCGTTAACATTAGACAGACAGGAGAAGGCACCTTGTAGTATGCTGTTTGCTGACGATATTGTTCTTGGCGGTGAAAATGCTGCCGAAGTCCAAAGTAGGTTGGGGAAATGGCGAGAAAAACTGCAGAATATTGTTTGAAGATTAGTTGAACAAGAATTAAACATTTGTTTTGCGAATTCAATGTTCCATCTAGTTGTTTTCTTATAGACTTAAATGATGTATCCTGCTCAGCTTGCTCCAATATCCAGTACCACGGTTCGTTGATCCAAAATGACGGCGGCATAGACAAGGATGTGAAGAATAAAATAAATGCTGGGTAGATGAAATGGTGAAAGGTGCCTGGGGTAGTTTGTAAGCCACGAATGCCCTTTAAACACGATGGAAGGGTGTATAAAACTATTATAAGACCAGTCGTGCTGTATGCATCCGAGTGCTGGGTTATGAAAGAGACGGATAAGAGAAAACTACATGTGGCAGACATACGAATGTTAAGGTGGATGTGTGGTGTAACTGCAATCGATAAGATTAAGAAGATGAGATTGTGTGAAAAAAGATATGTATGTAAAGATGTGAATGCTGAGATGAAAATAATAACGGTAAGAAAATGATGATGATGCTAAGGCGGTCACGTTACTTATTTAATAGCCGATAGAAACCGTCCTTTTATTTACACTAAAAATGGAAAAATAATAAAAATGGCAATAAGGACCGGCGGTAAAAGTGAAAACTCAAAACAATGAAATAAATGTGTTCTCTTTTGAATTTTTATATTAATCCGTTAGCTCTCAGACCGGCAGCTCGGCCGCGCGCGCTTTTTTAAAAATTTTTAAATTTCCCGCCATCGGCAAAGACATTTAGTATGTGTACCCTATATATGCCTATAAGTCTTATAGAACATAATTATCTATTCTCACAATAATATATTTAATTATATGAAAATTATATATAGTTTTTATATTATCATATATTTGAAATTGTTAACCTTGTTTCATAAATAATTATAGCTAATTTAAAATATATTTCGTTTTTTCTTATGATCTATTAGCTAATTTTGTATAGCTAATAATTCTTTGTAGCAACATCACGTGACGCATTGACAGTCTGCGAGAATGTTGAGTTATTTATGCGTGCTAGGGAGTAATTGTTCTGCATTTTTGAGATACTTTATGTTATAAAAAATATTTTTCAGTTGTATCAATAATTGTAACACTAACACAATTGAAATTGGTTTTATCTAGGTTTAATACAGTTCACTATGTTCACAAACTCGAACGTCGTTTCCAGTAGATAATTAGAAAGATGTCCCTATTTATATGTTGTACAGAGTATTGCGACACATAGTTTTGTGTATTTTATTTACTACTTTCATATTCTATTTTATAAAACAAAACCATAATTCTGTAATGTTTTAGGTGCTCTGTATATGCAGAGCAGTGGTCATCAAATATCATTATAATCTTTAGTTATTATAAGTCTTCATTTTGTGTTCATTCTTTTATGATACATTGAAATTAAAATATAATTGTATGTAATTGTTTTATTTCTAAATCAGTTTTGAAAATTATTTTATAAAGTAATAAGTATAAATTATTGAAATTTATCTTTATTTCAAAAGTATAATGATAGTTTTTGAATTTCATTGGTTTCTGCATATACTGTAACAATCTTATTGTATGGCTGATTAATATACAAAGGGCCACTATAGGAGAAAGACTCTCAACACATGATATTTATGCATTTTTTCACATGAATATCAATTAATTTTTACAATGTAACATGACTAAGAAGGTTGCTATCTATTTCATAAAAAACTGCTATCCTTGCATATTAGAAAAACAAATGCTTTTGTTTTGGTATTAGGACCACTGAATTGATAGGTATAGATATTATTTTAATCTTAAGTTTTTCTTTCTTTAGCTAGCTAGGTCTTAGTATATTTTCTAATAATAAGTTTTATATGAAATAAATAGGGAGGAAAAATAGTAAAGTTAACTATAATATTAAGTATACTAATAGTAAAGTTATCCTATTCATATGTCTAAATGATTAAATATTTAATTTTAAATATTTATATAATAATAATTTAATATTTATTTAATTAAATATTTCATGTATAATATTTTTTCTAACCTAAAAGTATAAATACAATAAATAAATTGTAAACTTCATGGTTAAGTAAAAAAAAAGTTCTTAGGAATGAAAGAATAATTTAGTAATACATTTTATATAAAAATTGTAATTTTACATTACATAATTTGTTATTATTCAAATTTTGTAATAAATCCAGTATTTTTTTAAAACTTATGGTGCCAAAATGTTTGTTGACCTGTGCTACATAAGGTCTACTTTCGTTTGTATGGAGCTTAAACCCTTATGGTTTTCAAAACTAGAGTGGTTTATAGTGTGAATGACAATATTTAAATTTCAGAATTTGTTTATTGAAATTATTAACATTAGTATGGTTTTTGTGGTAGTGTTATGTATACCTATATCTTACTTGTATGTTAGTGGGTATATGTAAATAATAGTTTTAGTTTGAGAGTCGCCATCTTGCTGTTTACTTCATGGTGGCAGCGGTGGGATTCGAACCCACGCCTCCGAAGAGACTGGTGAAGAGAAAATGCCAATCAATCCTTCAATGCACAGACCTGAGAGGCCAGAATTAAAAGATTATATATTATATCAAATAGGGAAAACGTAGGCAGTGTTAATGACAGCCCTGTAAATTATATATTCTATTCTCCTAATCGATACGAGGCACTACACCGAACGGAAACGGAGCATCTTACGATGCGTGCCGACATGCCTAAGCCATCATACTTGCTCATATAGAAAGAATAGCACAGGTGGCTAAGAAAAGACTGCTACAATACAAAGATTAAATAAAACTATATAAAGTATATTACAAAAACGTACTAGTAAAAAAATTGAGCCGTCACGGGACGCTTGGCAGATTATGCATAAAAGAACAGATTACGACTGGAATCAGTTATGGCATAATGAAAAGATAAAGCATTGCAAATTTGTTCCATAAAATAATTACTGTTTGTTTATTTAATTGTATAAATATTCATTTTTGATGTGAAACATCTATAGGCAAGGTCAAACCTGGTTGTTGGCTTGGCGACAAAACACGAACTTTGCACTATTAACGAAATACTCAAAAACACTTGCAAACCTATGTGTATATACATAAGATTCGAATTGTTTTATCCGCCACTCGTTCTACTAATGTTACGGGGCTAGATAGGGTTGCAAATGTTTTTGTGTATTTTGATAATAGTGCAAAGTTCGTGTTTTGCTTCACCACGTCTCAGCACACCAACAATCAGGTTTACGCCCGACTATAGATGTTTCACATAAAAAAAAGGAAATGTATCTATATGTATGATTTTTTTTCCGAACTGACTACGCTATTGACTTAGCAAGGCCTTAACAGCTTCACCGGACTAATCTATATGTATGAATTTCATATGCTTTGTATGTATACTTTCATAATTATTTTTATACTAGCGGGCCCGGCAGACGTTGTCCCGCCCTGAATTTTGAAAAAATCCTTGACAAATTATATACTAAAACGTTCCTCATTAATCACTCTATCCACAGGTGAAAACAGCATGAAAATCCGTTCGGTAGTTTTTGAGTTTATCGCGAACAGACAGACACGGTAGGGGACTTCGTTTTATACTATGTAATGATGATGTATCTAAGCTTCTAAAATCATGTTGGTGTTTGTTGATATACAATTTTTATCATATATTGTAATGCTTCTTTGTAGGCCTTTAGTCTACTATAAATAAGTATTTTCGAATTTGTGTATGAAATGCACCACGCTCGCCGATTGCTACAGCGGCTACCTCGCGTTATTTTTTTGGCAAGTCTAACTAAGCCTAATCAAACCGAGAAGAAAATGTTTTGTTTCAACTTAAAAATCATCAAATCATCAGGTAATATACAAAATTATTAATGATTTTTTGGAAATGACACATAACCTCAAAACTTTGATCATAAATATCTTAGTAACTATGCCTTTTCGCGGAAAGGGGGAAACACCCCTTTCCCCCACTGCTCCCATCCCCTTCAATCTTTATATTAAGATGCGAATTTCAAATGCAGCCCTATAAAACGCTTTTAGATTCCAAAGGACTTTATTAAAAAACAATGTATTCAATAGGATTTAGATGGAAAATGGGTTGATATAGAGTTTAAACTAGAATTTCTTTTTTTTTTAAGTAAAACCTTTTTTAGGCGCGACTAGGAGTGGACTGGACGACAATGCAACGGAAGTCCAATATGGCGTCACGTTTCTGTACCATCCGGTTTTTAAATATTTTTAATTTTGTTAATAAATAATAATAAATACACATAAACCAATAAATCAAAAATTTTTGACAAAAAAATTATATTAAAAAAAAGAGTGCGTGTAACCGTCACACGCGATTGAAGTAAAACTTCTTTGACGTTATAAGAGATGGCGACTTCTATTAAATCATAATTTATAATTCTTAATTTATAAGTAAGTAACAAATTAAATCAAAGCTTCATTATCTATAGTGCCATCTATCAGCTAATTCGGAACTTAAATAACACAGGAAATATTATTAGCAACTTTTATATGACACGACTATTGATGCAGTTTTCTCAAGAAATTTAGAAAATTTGCAGAGTAGAATTTATGTTTCTCATTTCAGTTATCATAAACCAATCATATCATATTTGAAGTATGATAGTAATTAAATGCCTTTTTAAATTCTCATATGATGTATTTATTTTTAACGTAATCGCTATGTCTTATAACGCCAAAGAAGTTTTACTTCAATCGCGCGTGATGATTACAAGCACTCATTTTTTTCTCGACTGCTTGCTCCTTTATTTTGGTTTGGTTGGGTTAGACTTGCGAAAAACTAACTCGAGCCGGCCGCGGTAGCCGTCTGCGAGCGCGGTGCATTTAATACACAAGTACCTTATTTTGTTACATTTATAAAAGGGGAAGATGTAGTAGTGATATCTATATTATACCTTACTTGTATGTTAGTCGGTATATGTAAATAGAGTTAGAGTTTGAGCATCGCCATCTTGCTGTTTACTTCAGTTTTCATATCTATTGGTACTCGGAGCAATAATTATATACATTTTTATAAAGTCTATTAATCAATCAAAACGTATGATGAGCTACAAAATATCAATATTATATACATACACTGGTCCCTATACTACGCGTCGTTAGTCTGATGCAAGTCACGAAAGTGCAATACAGCCGGTCCTGCTGACATAGCATGCCAGAATGCGAAATAAGAAATTTATCTCCTCCCAAAAATACCGCTAACGTGCCTTCAGAAGTTTTTACTTCAAAAATTTTCCCAAAAAACCGACATCAATATCAAAAAACACTCAAGAAACAATAAGGCACTAAAAAGTGAAAAATAAATCTTTATATATAAAAATCAATGTTTGTCCTCTATGCACACCGAAATTCAGATTGTGATAATAATATTGTAGGGTATTCTGAGGACGCCCGAGATGGTTTCCGGTCCAAAATATACAGTGGTGGTCGTATAATTAGAAACACTACCAACGATCCTTGACATTATGTAAGATACTTCACCGCAATCGTTTTTATTTTGAAATAATAGAAAAAGCAAAGAAAGAAATGTTATTGTCCAATTTCAAAAAAAGAACGAGCTATGGATACTTTTTTAAAATATTTCTAATTAGGCGTCCAAGCGGCCAGTAACAGAACATAAACTCCTACATGTGTAAGACTCATTTTGTAATTAAAAGTAAGATATGTTTTATATTTTATGCATTTAATGATTTTTTTATTTGAGTGGCTATATTATTGCATGATTATTCATTACTGAATGTGTATATTTTTTACGAACATTTGTATGTTGAAGTTATACTTTTATTTATTCATAAGAAGTGTTTAATTATATGAACACCTCTATATATATATTTTTTTTTAATCAATGAAATTATTTGCATTCAAGAAAGAAAGGGACATATTTAACATATTTCAATTAAATATCAGTTTTCAGAATTATTCAATTCCATTTGTATGAATGCCATTGTTTACGAATTTATGTAGTTCTGGCCATAATGGTATCCAGAGTAATGAAGCTGTTGATCTTCTTGCTAAAGAAGCAATCCAGACTGGATATTTTGATCACTATCAAACCTATGTTCAGGTTTTATTCTTCCAAAACAAAACTGATTTGTTTCTAGCATGGAAAGCAAACTGGAATATACCTAACCAAATTAAAAGTTAATTTTATGCTTCCATTCAGGATAACACTCTGGGTAAGCCATGGGGATGTATGAGTTTCGTGACTGTAGCAAGCTTGATACGTCTACTATCTGTACACTAACGATTTATCTGTAGAGGTGTGCTCTCCAGTTCGTCTTGCAAAGCTCAGAATTAGAGACAACTATGTGAATGTGAGTCTTTGAATGAAACTAATTGACCAAGGTAAATATAATCGTTGACGTATTCTATTTTTATCCCTTCTATAGTGATGTCTTGATGTTCTCCGTTCGTTAATATCTTAGTTTTTGTTGCATTTAATGTTAGTCCAACTTTTTTACTTTCTCTTGCTAATTCGGAAACCATAATTTCAAGATCCAATACTTTTCTACCAAACACCACAATATCATCAGCGAAGCGTAAATGGCTTAGGAACTCTCCATTCACGTTTATCCCTTTGTGTTCCCACTCCAGATGTCTGAAAACATATTCAAGTACAGCTGAAAATATTTTAGGAGATAATGGGTCTCCTTGTCTAACTCCTTTTTGAATCGAAAACTCTTCTCCTTCTCTTTCTAGTCGTATTGTAGCCTTACACTTCGTATATATGTTTCGTATCAAGTTTATATATTTTTGATTAAGACCTTGCTGTATGAGTGCCTTCCAAATTGACTCATGATTCAAAGAATCAAAAGCCTTTGTGTAATCAATAAAACACATGTACAAAGACTGCCCATATTCGTTGGATTTTTCTATAATTTGGGTAACAACTTGAATGTGATCTATTGTCGAAAATGTTTTTCGAAAACCGGCTTGTTCTCTCGGTTGGTTCTCGTCTAAAATCCTAGATAATCTATTTAGCAAAACCTTTGAAAATATTTTATACAAGTTTGTCATTATACTAATAGGCCTGTAATTAGCAAGATCTCCTCTATCTCCTTTCTTGTACAATAATGTTATTGTTGATTTTGTCCATTGCTCTGGTATTTCTTCATTTTCATATATGTTATTAAATAATAACTGCAGAGGCTTTAATAAAGGTTCACAAATTGACTTCAACACTTCATTTGTAATATTGTCTCTCCCGGAAGTTTTATCTTTCTTTTGGGTTTTGATTGCATACTCTATTTCAGATTTCAACATATCTTGTAGTTCAACATCTTTGTTAGATTCGCCATTGTTATCTATTACGTAGCAATCATAATCTTCTTTTTTAGTGTAAAGGTTTTTATAAAAGTGTGTTGCTTCGCTTATTATGTCCGGCCGTCTCGATAGCATATTCCCATTTCGCTTTTTTAAATTTAGTACCTACTCTGATTTTTCTTTCATCTCTTTAAATACTTTTCGTATAGCTCCAGTTTTTGTTACAGAGTTTTCAAGCATATTTTGCCTTTTTATTTTCTTGTTTTTTGATATGTTCCTGTTAATTTGTTTACTTATTTTTGTAATTTTTGTCTTAGATTCTTTGGTTCTTTTTTCTTTATGTAGTAATCTCCTTTCTTCTAGCAAGTCTTTTGTTTTTTGATCAATGATATTTTCTTTGTCTTTTTTTGTATGTCTTTATGTAGTAATCTCCTTTCTTCTAGCAAGTCTTTTGTTTTTTGATCAATGATATTTTCTTTGTCTTTTTTTGTATTGTCTTCAAGAAAAACTTTAATTCTTTTTCCAATTTGTCATATTGTGCTTGTACTTTGTCTGATGTTTTCAAAGAATCCATAAATTTACTCTCCCAATATTCCGAAACCTCTCCTGATAACTCTGGCAATTTTTTTGTGTAGTAGGTAGGTCTATATATTTTTCTGTTCCGGGTAGTTTTTATGAAAAGTTTGCATCGTATCATTCTGTGGTCAGTATTAAAATTCAAATTATTTATGATATTAAAATCATGTATAATATGTATAATATGTATGTAATCTATTTCATTATAATGTTTTCCATCTGGTGATCTCCATGTCCATTTTTAACCGACTTCAAAAAAAGGAGGAGGTTATCAATTCGTCTATATTTTTTTTTTTTTTTTTTTATGTTTGTTACCTCATAACTTTGGACTGGGTGAACCGATTTTGATGATTCTTTTTTTATTTGAAAGCTGGTGCTTCCCGTGTGGTCCCATTTTAATTTGGTCCAGTTCCGACAACGGCATCCAGTGCAAAACCGTATAAGTTTTAAATTTGCATTAATTATGTAAACGACAAATAGACGAATAACTCAATATCACGCTAACCGATTTCGATGATTCATTTTTTATTGGAAAGGATGTACTTCAAGGGTAGTTTGATGAGAATTTCGTTACGTTCTGATCATGGGATCCGTGACAAAGTAAGAAAACTTTCAAGAAACGAGCCTACTCCTTTCTTAAGGGCCGGCAACGCATCTGTGTTTCCTCTCGTGTCGCAGGTGTCCATGGGCGGCCGTGATCACTTACCATCAGGTGACCCGTATGTTCGTTTGCCACCAATATTATAAAAAAAACTCTTCAATTCTTAGGAGCCTATTGTGCTTATGTTCGTTGCTGTGTTGCAACATGACGCAAGCATTGTAATTACATTACTTAAGGTGTATTATGTGTGAAGCGATGGTAGCCGAGTTGGTGGTAGAAACTATCGCGGATTATTAATAAGGTTGCGTTCGTACCAAACGTTACTTATTGTACAACCAATTGAAACCATATCGCATACCATACCGATAGATACCATACCGCAAAATGCGCATATTTTAATATACTTAAGGCGGAACGGAGTTCGCGGGCACTGCTAGTAAAATATATTTATGTACACTAAAAATGGAAAAATAAAGTAAATTTTCAAAAAAAAGTATTAACCGACTTCAATATCAATCAAAAACCCATAAGGCACTAAAAAGCGGAAAATAAATAGTTTATCAAATTAACCAAATTAAATAAAACATATGAATATGTGTGTTACCTAGAGATGTATTGGAAGTCGGTGCTTTTTAGTGCCTTATGGGTTTTTGATTGATATTGAAGTCGGTTAATACTTTTTTTTGAAAATTTACTTTATTTGGTTATTTTTCTTTGAAACATACTGTTTACAATCCTATAGTTCTTCTCTATTGCAAACTCTACTAATCTTTGACCATGAACACTCCTTTGTCCATAGGAATATTTCCCAAAAATTCTTTCTTCACCTCTTTGCATCACACCTAATTTAGCATTAAAATCTCTGAGAAGTCTTACATTTTTTGAGTTAGTAAAATTAAGTGCAGCTTCTAACGTTTGGTAGAATAAGTCCATGTCTTCATTTGTGTACATCTCCGTGGGCGCATATACTTGAATAAATGACCATATATCGTTAATGTCATTCCCTATCTGTAATTCTAATATTGCTATTCTATCGGAAAATGATTTAAGACCTATTATATTCTGTTTCAAATATTTCTTTATCAAAAATCCTACTCCATTTTTTCCCTTACTCGAAGATGTATGGTATAGAATAAATTCAGAATACTCTTCTATATTCTCTTTTTCTCTTCTTGTTTCACACAAACCTATGACGTCCCAATTTAACAGTTTTATAGCATAATTGAGTTCTGTGATTCTGCTATCTGACAAAAATGTTCTAACGTTTAGGGTAGTTATAAAAAAATAGTTTTGTGATTGAGTATTTTGCATGTGATTTCTTGTATTATTTTCATATATTTGGTGACCGGCCATCTTGGAGAATGGTTATTAGTTCGATTAGTATGATTTGACAGCTATGCCTTGATCACTTCTGATGTGGAATATTCGCTTAAAAAGGGGTACAAAGTTTTGGCTTCACGTATTAATATATAAGATAATACAAATTTAATACTTCTTATAAAGTGACTCTCCCATGACTGACTTGACACTGATAGAACTCATATGTATGAAACTCCAATATTCAAAAGTTGAAGTTAGTGAGTTTGGATGTTCGGGGTAATCTCTGGTACTACTGATCTGATTTTGAAAATTCTTTCATTGTTAGAAAAGTTTGAATAGAGGAATAAAACCCGTAGTAAAAGTCATTACTGTTAGCTTTACAAAAAAAGACGAGACACCGTATATCTAAGATTAATATCTCAGCCGAAAAGATTGTTTTTATGTGAAAAAGAAAATAAATATTACAATTACAAATTACTAAAGTTATTAGATATAGGTTTCATGTATACTTTACAAATTCTTATTAAAACAAATAGCTAAATACCAAATTCAAAATTTCATGCACATAAAGTTTACTTTTTACAGCATGTTAATTGATGAAGTTGATTGGAAGTTAATAACAAAAAAACTGTAAGCAGGTAAAGTTATTGCGTTGTTTCGAAGATAGTATATGGGGCGTGGAGGTGAGGGCCACAGGAGCAACCCAGGAGATATCGGGAAGACATTACTTGCCAATAGATATATAGGATAGTTTGGATTCACAACTGGACCCGGAAAGGGGCGTTACAATCGGGTTCTAGGTTTTTTAAGATTTTTCGCCGTAATAGCCGATTTGGCGCAGACGAAGTTGCGAGGGTCAGCTAGTAAATACTATAAAAAATATTAGTACATGCGCTACCTAATAATATTTTTAAAGTCGGTGCCAACCTGAATTTGTAGCAGGTAAGAGTGAACCTAATTTTTATAAGTTGATGCTATGTATGTTGATTGACGACCTCAAATAGATTGTTAGGTAACCGTAGCGTGTATACTAGTGTAATAAACAAACGTATAATCGGTCTATCAGGAAATCCAATTAACACTCTGTGAGCACTGTCACTATTTATCCGAGCAAAGCTTCGCCCTACAATAACTTCGACATAGAAATGAAGTCCGATTAACGACGTCTTGCCGTTTAAAGGCCGAACTCTCTAATAGGGTGGCGCTAGTGTTAATATTCCGGTCGCGTATCGGACGTGTTGTAGCGGTACCGGAAGTAGATGTATAAATCATTTGAATATTATTTTAGCTTATAAAAATATTATAAAAGCCGTATTAAATCATTAAATATAATTATAAATATAGAAATTATTACATTCGGCCATTCGACAATGTGTTGCCTCCCGGCAATGCAGTTTTTACCTAATATGAATGTTTAAATTTATCACGGTAGTCCTCTACGACAGAGATTTTCGGAAAATATGGCACTCATTAGCTTTACTCCCGTCTCTTGATCTCTCAAAATAGTTCTAAATGAGATCAGCTGTAGCCTTCAACATTTTTAAAACTTCAATGTTTAATCAAAACATGTTAGAATATACTACAACGAAATGGTGAAATTAAACTATTTACGCAAACACCGACACTTATACTGCCGGAAAAAGATGTTAATTTTAACAATACTGCCGCGCAAATCATAAACGCAGTAAAGAACGTGTTAACGGTTTCGAACGTATTGCAGAATAATTAACGAATTGCAGGTAACCACAAATAAAATTTTTAAGTTATACCGCATATTTCTCGAAACCGTTAACATGTTCTTTACTGCGTTTATGATTTACGCGGCAGTATTGTTAAAATTATCATTTTTTTTCCCTATAACTGTTTACTATATCCACAATTCAATGAACGCACTTAATTCAATATTTATACTGTTTACACAACGTTTTCAAGGATATTACATATTATCGTTTCAGATAACAATTCCAAAATATAAGCATAAACAATATTATGGTAAATTTTGCATTGTATTGAATAAATGCGTTTGTCACATTATCGCACCATAGTGAATAAATTCAATTTATCATGTTTAGCAGCTAAACGATATATAATTGCTATAGCTCACATCGTATTTCGCAGAAATATCTGAAATTCTAGTATCTCGTTATTAAAACCAATTTAAAAGAAATTCCATACAGTTCGTATTTATTGTATCGTATATATTTAATATACAAACTTAATACGTAACAATTATAGCAGTCTAAGTATTTATAAAACAAAAACGAATAAAACTATTTCTGAAGTTTATTATAATAATTGCTATAATGTATTCTCGACACCACTATTTATGAGGCTATTATGTCATTGTCACTGTCATTGGACCTAAAAAGAATAAACTGAGTTTATACTTGTTTTAGGGCACTATAGCACTAGTATAATTAACAAGAACAGATTTTTATGAAAATTTATTCGTTTACAGTAAAACCTAATTATCTGTTGTAATAATGATCTGTTAGATTCTTTAAGTTAAACTGTGTTGTAAATATTTAAGGTTTAAGTCAATAGAGTCGTATTAATATGAAAACCGCGAAGTTGCTAGTGCACAGCGGGCGCTGCCTGGGCCCTCGTGCATCGGGCTCATTGGCGTTCTGCAGGTGAGAAGTCGTCCAGTTGAGTACTAGCACTTTGAGCTTCTCAAACGCAAACCAGTTACATACGGACACCTTGGACTTTGTACCACAACCTTTGCAACTAGGGCACGCTAATAATACAGTTACTTTATACTGAACTCTGAGCATGTAATACAGTAATTGTGAATATTTTTGATTGCAAATACGGATTTTCGATTCATATAAACAGAAAAGTAATCTATATCAAAAAGCCATTTTAAAAGCATAGATAAGACATAAAAATAAAAATCATTTATCCAAGCTAGACTCAAAAGGTAAAGTTAGATATTAAATGCATACATAAATTAATTATTGAAAAATAAATAAAGGCTACTAATTAATGTTGCTGAGCCATGATTACAAGAGAAAATGGTATAATGTTTAATTTACATGAGGAAATAAAATTTTCTTGTTTAGTTTTCAGCTAGTGACTATAAAATAATGTTCATGTAACAAGTTTCTGCAACTTCTTATAAAAATGCTTATCTATATGAAAATATAAACAAAAGACAACTAATTGCTACTAAAAATACTAACTTTTTATCACTTTTTTTTTTGTATTATCAGTAACTGGTTGGCTTCTTATTTTACCTATGCACTTCTGCATTCTGGAATCTAAGCTTTTCAGATTTGACCTTTTGTTTTCAGATGAAATGTTTCCATTGGCACTTTTCTAAATATTAATTAACCATTGCTTCTTTAAGATGTTTTGCTTTAACCAAGTCTTTTCAATTGGTCTGACAGTCATCAGACTGCTTGTTATCCTTGTTGTTCTTAATGTTGTGTATAGTATACTAATCTCTATGAAAATCATTAATCATAAAGAATCCTTATATATTTTCATACTTCATAAGATCATTTTTCCAATAATAAATATAAGAGTAAAAGAAAAGTGTTTACTACTTAGTGCTTCCAATCCATTATCTCAATCAAGCCTTGATAATTTAAACTAACTAAAGCAGAGATGTATCACATGACCTAAGTATTATCATTTAGATATGTCCTCAATAAAATCCCTTATACTTATCACAGAAGAAACTAGATCGATCTTAGCTTCTTTTCAAGCAATTGTAAGTAAATCCTGGAGATATAAGGTATTTAAATTTTCAACATCAATAAAGAGAATGCCTGTTATTACAGGTTTCAATTGTATTTCTAAATGCAAATAATCTTAAAAAACCTAAAACCCGATTGCAGCGACATCTCGCACTTCCAATTATGAATCCAAACTATCCAGGGACTCACTCAAACATATACCCAGTTGTTATGTGAGATTTTTTTTAAATAAGCCTAGAACCTGTTCGCAGCATTACCTAAACTTTATCTACATTAAATTTCCATTTTGTTTTAGTTGTTTGTTTTATAAGTATACGTGAAATCTGCATTCAATCTTAATTTTGTCAAATTTATTTTACTTTTGACATATAAACCACCTTTTTCACTGATATACTGAATTTGGGATAATATACCTTTCTAACAGTGAAATATTTTTGAAATCGGATCAGTAGTACCAAGCATTTCTGGAAAACAAAATTTTACCTCTCTTTATAATATTAGTATAAATATAACATAGTATGGTAACTGCAAACACCTCAACTGGTTATTTTAACCGTAGATTCACAAACCTGAACCCAATCATTTCAAGGCTCAACAATATTTAGAAAACAATATTAAAAAAACATTTTTTATACAATAAAACAAATGTAACGACATATAAGTGACAGTTTCGTTCACACATATTTTTTTTCTTATGTGGTTGATAATTACGCATCGAAATGTCGAGTAGCCGTAGCTCAGTTATAACGTACTGGACATTATACGGTCCGGCGGAGCCGACGGTTCGGAACTCAGCGATCATTTTTTTGGTATTTTTTTTTTTAAGTAGCTTAGGGAAATATGGCTTACATTTTTAGCTAATCTGTCTGCTATATATAGCACAAAGAAAATTTACAAAACCGTCAAGAATTTTATTAACTACAAATTTTTGAATTTCGTCCGTTATCCCAGAGAATCCCTTGTGTTTTATGAGACAAAAAGTATCCTAGATGTAATCTTGTAATATTAGTTACCACTGTACCAAGTTTCGTCAAAATCGGTTCAGTACTTTCAGAGTGATGCGTGTTCACAGGGACAGAAGACAGACAGACAGACAAAAATTTTAAAAGGGTTATTTTTGGCTTCTATATCGATAACGAAGCCTACCCCGATCAAAATTTTCAAAAAATATTTAATGTACAGATTTGACTTTGTTACAGTTTTATTATAGTATAGATTTGATGCTATAGTACCAAAATAAATTATGCTTTCTGAAGGTCATAACTACGTCAACAACAGTATAACTAAACCTAAATATGTATACTTAATATACAGAAACATCTAATTTGTGGTCAAATATTTAGCCCCCTAGTGCCCGATCAACATTCTCATGAGGATTAGTATTGTGGTAACTGGATCATAGTCTATATAATAGCTAGAAACATCAAGTTTGTGCTTAGATGTTTAGTCTCCCTGTGTAAGAGCAAGGTTTAGATTGAATAGTAAAGGCATGATAGTATAACAAACAAACAGATTTACATTCGTATTTATAACTACCGGCTCAACAGACGTTGTCCCCCCCTGACTAGAAAAAATCCGTGACAAATTATATACTAAAACCTTCCTCATGAATCACTTTATCTACTGGTGAAAACCGCAAGAAAATCCGTTCAGTAGTTTTTGAGTTTATCGCGAACAGACAGACAGACAGACATGGTAGGGGACTTTGTTTTATACTATGTAATAATACTAGAGCTTCTACCCGCGACTTCGTCCGCGTGGAATAGTTACTTTGGGCTAACGCTAACACACAGCGAAAGCTTTCAAAAAGAAAAAAGCCCCGGTTTTGAAACATTCTCCATAGATGCTCCGTTCTTATTGGTCTTAGCGCGACAATATATATCCTAAAGACTTTTTTGATAAATGACCTATCAATGAATTAATTTTACAAATCGGGCTAGTAGTTCCTGAGATTAGGACGTTTAACCAACGAAACCCTCCAGTTTTATAGTATTAGTATAGGTTACTACTCTTCTCTGGTACTTACCTCGAGCCGTCATTCAAATTACAATAACTTTTGATAGAGTGGACCAATTTTAACAAAACAAAGATTAAGTTACTCCCGGAGATATGCTTTATGATTTGTGATTTTTTATTGTAAACCATATACTTTAGCAGTGATGCGTGTTGATACAAACAGACAGACAGACATTTTCAAAAATGATTGAAATTATTCTATTACTTATTCCTAGACACCTACAACAATTTTTTTTCACGAAAATAAAAAAGACACACAGACACGTTAGATTTACATTCTTATTATATGTATAGACTAGCGAGCCCGGCAGACGTTGTCCCGCACTGATTATAGAAAAAAAATCATGACAAATTATATACCAAAACCTTCCTGATGAATCACTTTATCCACTGGTGAAAACCGCATGAAAATCCGTTCAGTAGTTTTTGAGTTTATCGCCAACGTACAGACGGGATAGGGGACTTTGTTTTATACTATGTAATCTATACTAATATATAAAGCTGAAGAGTTTGTTTGTTTGGTTGAACGCGATAATCTCAGGAACTATCAGTGCGATTTGAGAAAATCCTTCAGTTTTAGATAGCTCATTTACCGAGGAAGACTTTAGGCTATATATCATCAGCGGAGCACCAATGAAGAATGTTTTAAAATCGGGCACTTTTTTCTTTTTGGGAGATTTCGTTAGCGTTAATATTATATACGTTGCCATGGTAACGTGGTAACTTTCTATCTCAAACATTTTCAAAGTTTATTCTACTTTTATTTCCAATCTTTTATTTGTTATCTATTACGTATTATAAAAATAAAGTTTGTGTATGTACAATTAAAATAACAACTTTTTGATGAATGGATATGGCTACAAATGACCTAAAATTGTTTTGGAAAGCCAATGAAGAATGTTTCAAAATCGGGCATATTTTTCGTTGTAATTGCTTTCGCTGCGTGTTAGCGTTAGTATTATATTCATTGCCATGGTAACGTGGTAAGTTTCTATCGCAAACATTTTCAAAGATTATTTTGTGTTCTTATTCAAAAACGTTAGTTCAGTTTATTCAAATACGTTAGTTTTGTTTCCAATTTTTTATTTGCAATCTATTACGTATTATAAAAATAATGTGTGTGTGTATGAAAAATAAATAATAACTTTTTGGTGAATGGATATAGCTACAAATAACAAAACACAAAAAAAATGTTTTTATATTCGGTCGATATTTTTATATTATTATATTTTGTCTGTTTGTTTGTTCTGGGTAATCCCCAAAACGGCTGGACCTATTTTAACGCGAATTTTACTGGCAGATAGCCGAAATTATAGCGGTTGACATATTCTATTTCATTTGTCCGCGGATTCGTCCACATTGCTATTTCCAAAATGGTTGGACCGATTTTCACGGGATATGCACTGAAAGATTGCAGGCATGTCATATAAAGTAATTTAGGTTTTTTATTCGCCTTTGACCGCTGTGGAATATCCGAACTGCTTGAACTGATTTTCACGGGACTTTCACTGGCAGATAACTAACTAATGAGCTATTCTATTTTAAGCTAGCGGACTCGGCAGATGTTGTCCCGCCCTGATAATAAAAAGAAAATCTTGACAAATTATACCTAAACCTTCCTCATGAACCGTTCTAACTACTGGTGAAAACCGCATGAAAATCCGTTCTGTAGTTTTTGACTTCATCGCGAACAGATAAACAGGCAGATCAGAGGACTTTATTTTACACTATGTAGTGATGGACTGTTACCTGTGCATTCGTTCGTGTGAAATTGATCAAAAGTATTTTTTTTACTGTAATCAAACGCGTGAGACATGCGCTATACTAGACTCCAAGAATAAATGTATGTAATTAGAATTATATTATCATTTGGTCAATTCGGCGGCCATTTTGTTTTATTTACCGCGTTTGCATCTGCATAACTCATTGATTATAGCAACGTATAAGAATAACACAATTATATCGACAATATGGGCATGTTATATCTATATAATATAAAATTTAACACATATTGTTCGATAATGCATAGTTTAAAATTTTTATTACTTTGTTATATAGTGTTAGTGAGAACTGAGAGTGGTATATAGTAAGTTAAAGTTCCAGGTATGTTGCGGATGATAAATTCCATCCCATTCGATATACTATTCGTATTCACATATCTAATGTACACGTTTCATGTTACAGTAGATGGCGTGTGTGTCGTAGTTACAAATGTTTTTGAAAAAGCATTTCTGTAATGTACACACCTACTTATAATTTTAAATTTAAAAAAAACGCGTGCGGAGCCGCGGGGGACAGCTAGTGATTAATAAGAAACAGTAATAACATGTCTTAAAGCTCATAGGTAAAGTTTAAAGTGACACCCCTATTACGGTGTACCGAATTCATATATTAGTCGTCTTTATTCAACTCATTCTCACCCCTTTTAATCCCCATTTCATCGCTATTCACATCTATGGCACCCTATTCACTCGAAAATTAACAGATTTTTAATGTCATTCTAATTTATCAAAAACCTTTAAAACGGGGTGACAACAGGATTTGTACGCTATTTTCGGTTTAAGCTATAATATACATAAAAGATAAGTTTGTATGCAATCAAGGTGATTTCACAACCAGATGAATTTTAGACAGTAAAGTTTCTAAAACTAAATAATTGTCGTTATGCGAGGTCATTTTCAAACAGCTTGATTAAATGTTTGAAGCTAATGCCACGCCTTTTTTTTACGTGGAGAAGAATCCTCATTGGACTGTCAGGTCCGGGGGAGGTCTGAGCTGAGTCGACCGCCCGCCGCGCGTACTAGGACGCATCGGTGACGGTGCCTTTCGGCGACTTTTACCGACTAAAAAACTCCACGATGAACCGTATGCCGCACTAAACTTTCCCCGTTTTATCCCTATTCACCACATTTTACGGTATTCATTGAAATACTTACTATTTTTAATATAATGATTAGAAAATATTTTTTTCTCAGTTATATGATATTTCGACTGAGATCTCCAATCAAATCCTAACGATTTTTCTAAATCAAATAAGGTACATAAAAAGTTTTTAAAAAGTTAGCGCTCGAAAACATTTACTTGAGTAACTGATGATATACTCTATTTCCCTTTAAAATCAAGTTAGGATTATTCAACTTTAGGACTAGTTGTTCAAATGACACGTCCAAAATATCATTATCATCCATTCTAAAGATCTTTACTTTTGGGTTACAAATCTTGAGGAAAGTAACACGTATGGCGTCTTCATCGTCATCAATCTCATGAATTATGGCAGCATAACAATATTCTACATCTAAGCCATTGAGATTAGATTTTTTCCAGGTCTAAACATCGACTTCATTTCTTTAGGTATCCATTGCCTGTATTTTTGTACAATACTGCCAGGAATAACTTTTTTAAAGATTTGTTTATCTTTGGTACGTTTCAACGTGGAAAAATTTCTTTCAACTGCTTACTAATTACTTCGCCATACAAAGCTTTCTTGACTACTTCTTTTCTTTGATCAGGCTCCTCTAATATTTTCAAAATCTTTGTCTTAGGTGTATCTTTAACGATTTTGTTGTTTTTCTTTTTTAATAATTTGATTTTTTTTAAATAATTAAATAACTTTTTGAAAGAAACGGTCGGGATAGCCGATTACGAGGTTACAGAGAATCCTCCAGATTACTAAAAAAACATAATTGTTATATATACAGGGTATCCCGATGCTTAACGTCAAGCGGGTACGGGGCGATAGGCTAGGTTATACCGGTTCAGGCAAAAATAAATTCTATCTTACCTGGTTAACTGATAAAAGGAATAATTTTGAAAATATGGAAAATCAACATCCTAGACCACATATTTAGGTACTGTGATCACAAATTTCCCAATTTTGTAGTGTTTCTGTTTTAAAGGTAATCCTAAATAATTAAGCAATAAATAATTAATTGCAGTCATAATTCCAATAATTCTTATGGTCACTTTTGTAAAAAAAAAAAAATTATTGATTGATGTTTAATAAAAGTGTGTGTACACGCGTTAGAAGTTATACTTCTTTGGCGCAACAAGATAAAAATCTTTTCAAAATTTTTATCTTTCGCCTTATTCTTCGTTTGTAGTAAAAACGACACTAACAATAGAAAAAAGGTAATTAATACATTGAAAGTTTTAACACAAAGAAATACAAACAACAAATACAAAGAAATAAAATGTTGACTACTAATAGCTAATTTCAGGGTGTCGGTTTTTCGTGGCGGTGTGCGCGCGCATCGTACAAATTTACTCTCATCATTTTTCCCTTACGCGCCAAAAGAAGTATAACTTCAAAAACGTTTAGTCGGATAACTTTGACACTTCACCTTAAAAAAAATGTACTATACTAACTTAAGCAAGTAATTAAAAAAAAAATGGCCTATTTAATCAATATTTCAAAATGGTATAACACTTGCTTCTTATCTTTTCATACAATACATCAATGTTATTAACCATTTAGAGCATTAAAAAGTCGAACAAAAAATACCAAACTTCGATTAACAATAACTAGATAAAGGGTCACGTACAAAATCGAAGCTTAAAGCTGTCCGCGTAAATATATACTTATGTGTTTACTTTACTACTTATTTGTTTACTAAGAAAGGGAGAAAAAAAAGTTTTAAAACAGTTTTAAGTTCAACCTAATTACAACCATGACACCTTGTAATAAAGTCACAAATGTTCAAAATATTATCTAATACTTACGATAAAACAAGCAAAGCAATAAATTACTCCCCTCACAAATGAAAAGACAACATAAACAACATTTACTGTGAATTCAACCTTAACACGCAGTGAATAAAGTACTTTTTCCCGTTATTGCGCGTGGTTGAAGAGCCTTGGCCAAACATTTGTACTACAGGTATAAAATCGGTAATTTTGTTCAAAATTTGATATTATTTGTTAGTTTAAAACTTAAAATATAACTTATTCAACATGTATTTAGCAAAAGTAAGATACTCCGGCCGTTAAATTGCTTTTTCGGGTATTATTTTTGCATCTTTTGAATACACTGCGGCATGTGAAACGTGCTTACATTGGCTGTGTTTCAAACAAACTAAACAAAATAAAAGCTCACATTTCAAGTGAGCTGTAATTTACCGAGACGTATTTTTCGCGCCGACCCGTTATCTAGTTATTGTTGATCGAAGATACCAAAGTATGATATGATGTTCTGTCGTTGTATTATTGCTAAAGTTAATCATAATGAAAGTATAGCAAATATTGTAATACATTTATTTTTTCTTTAAAATTAAATTAAATGTTCAAATTGCTTGACTTCGGCACGAATACAGACTCTGCATCACCTCAGAAAAGATCTTTTCACTAGACGTGCGTAATAATTTTGTGGCGTAGTTCGGCTAAATTTTGTATTGGTTTAGAGTACATTTTCTCTCTTATGCAGCCCCAGTAAAAGAAATGAAGTGGGTTTAGGTCCGGAGACAGAGCCGGCCACAAAATTGAATCGAGGCGTCCAATCCACCTATCGGGATATTCAGTGTTGAGATAATCCTGTATAGGACGAGCATAATGCGCTGGGCAACCATCTCGTTGAAACCTTATGTCTCGGTAGATGTGCAGCGGTACTTCTAGTACAGTCGGCAAATCGTTCTGTAGAAAATCCAGGTAGCTGTTGCAGTTAAGTTTTCAGGCAGCTCAAATGGTCCGATTACTCATCCATTTAAAATTCCGGTCTACATATTAACTTTAAATTGATATTGGTGGGTTCTCTATGTGCCAACCATGTAAGTTGTGCAAGTTTAACTTAACTTAACGTTAATAACCGTATTTTTTAAAAGTGGTTTCATCAGCCCATAAAATTTTATTAAGAAATTGCGGATCGTCACGATTTCTCGCCAACATTGTTCTACAGAAGTCGATTCTAGGTGCGTAGTCACGAGGCTACAGACTTTGTACACGTTGGATATGGCTCGGGTGTTATACGTGTCGCTTTAAAATTCTATGAGCAATACTTTTCGAATTCCAGTGGTTCTTTCAATTGCACGTACTGAATTGCTGGGATCATTTTCAACTTGATTTAAAACTACGTCATCTTCGTGTCGTCGTGGTCTCCCACCGGCCGTACGAACATTTGGCAATCGTCCTTGCGAATATGACTGGTGTACATTGATGAATACGCGATGAACTGAGTGACGCGTCGCATATGGCAATGGCATTCACCCTAGATAATATGCGTGTTCGCATATTCTTCCGCAGTATACGCGTACAGCATGTTGCGAAACGTTTTTATTGCTCACTACTAGCTAAAACAGTTGGCAGCACAAACAATCGAGTCCAGGGAAACACAGCCAAAGTCGTCAACACAAATTCATATCAAGTTCAGGGTAACACAGTCAGAATCGTCAGTATGAATGTTATACGAATTATAATAATCAATAGTAAACAATTGACTAACAAGAATTGGCGACACTACCCTTTCTCCCTCGCTTTCTCTCAAAATAAAATATCTGTGTCTCATTCCATTGCACTTCGAACAGTATGACTCTCTATCAAATTTGCCTGTCTCGCTTACACAATAGTGAAGTAGAACTCTATGCACACAGAAGTGCTATTTAGGTAAAAGTTTTCTTGAAATTACTTCATTTTGCAAGTAAAGAAGCGATAATATATTTTATGAAAAGATTAGTGGCAAGTGTTCTACCATTTTGAAATCTTGATTAAATAGGCCGTTCTTTTAAATAACTTGCCTAAGGTAGTATGATACATTTTTGTTAAATGATGAAGTGTCAAAGTTATCTGGCAAAACGTTTTTTAAATATGAAATAATACAACATTATTTTTTTTACAAAACTAACCATACGAATTATTGGATTTATGATTACAATCTACCTATTGCATAGTTATTTAGGATTACATTTAAATCAAAACACTACAAAATTGGGAAATTTGTGATCACAGTACCTAAATATGTGGTCTAGGATGTTGATTTTCCATATTTTCAAGATTATCCCTATTACCAGTTAACCAGGTAAGATAGAGTTTTTTTTTTTGCCTGAACCGGTATAACCTAGCCTATCGCCACGTACCCGCTTGATGTTGAGTTTCGAGACACCCTGTATATTACAGAAAGATACGTACGTACGTATATAATGCACCGCTCTTCCCGACCGCTGCCGTGACCGGCTCGCTTTATATTTATTCCCAAGTCTAACCTTACCTAACCAAACCGAGACGAAACTGTTTTGTTTCAACTTAAAAATCATCAATTTGCTAATGTACAAAATTATCAATGGTTGTTCGGAAGTGATATAACATCAAAACGGCACCGCAGTGTGCTCGCCGACCTCTGTCGGCTCGCGCTGTCTTTGTTTCATAAGTCTAGCTATAACCTAACCGAACCAAGACGGGAAAATTAAGAAAAATAAATCGGTTAGGTTGGACTCATAAAACAAAGGCATCGCGAACCGGCTGCGGTAGCAGTCGGCTAGTTCCATGCGTTTTGTATAATAGCAACTTGATGATTTGTCAGATAAAACAGTTTCATCTCGGTTTGGTAAGGTTAGGTTAGACTTGCGAAAAGGTGACGGCCATTATTGAGACCGTAAAAAAGTCTCAAAACCTGCAGGGGCCCTGCATTAAAGTTTTGATGGGCGCGGCTAAGACCCTTCGGGAGGTGGTGGAGGCGCTTGCTGACCGCACGGAGTCAGCGGAGGTCAGGAAGCTCCAGAGGGAGACGAAGAACCTCCGCCGCCACGTCGAAGATCTTAAGGCGAAGGTTTTGGCCTGGAAGCAGGAGGCGAGCGCCAAGAGGCAGATGCCTCCGCCTCCAGCACCTGCAATGGCACCGACGGAGCCCCCACGCATCAGTGGGAAGAGGTGCTCGCCGAGGCGGTCTCGCGCCTCGAGCGCTCTCTCCAGGTGTCGTTCGGCAATATGCTGAACGCACGCCTGGAGAGTCGCCTCCCTCCGGAGGTGACCGTCCGCCCCTCATTGGCGGGGGATAAGAAGAAGGGTGGAGCGGGAGCTCCACCTGCGAGGCCGGCGAGACCGGCACATGGGCCGCAGGCCCCGACTGCCCCTCTGGGGATCAACTGGGCCGAACTAACGGTCCCGGCGGCGGCATCGACAAAGGAGGTGGAGTGGTCGAAGGTGCTGGGCAGGAAGAAGGCGGCCCCTGCCCCGGTGCCCAAGGCCACAGTCGCCGTCGCGGCGCCGCCATAGCCGCCGGGGCCTAAACTGCCGTCCGCCCCCAATCGGCTGCGGTCATTGTGACACTACAGGACGCCGCAGCCGACAGGGGAATTGGCTAAAGGGAGGTCCTGATAAAGGCGCGGGAATCCGTGGCCCTGTCGGACCTAGGCGTTCAGGATGTCCGGGTCCGGCATACGGCCACGGGAGCCAGAAAAATCGAGCTCCCGGGACAGACTAAGGAGAAGGCCGCCGAACTGGCCCGGGAGCTCAAAGTAGCGCTGGCCGACGTCGCCACGGTCGTCGTTTCGACCAAGAGGGCGGACATCCGGATCGTCGGTCTCGACGATTCGGTGTCCCGGGACGAGGTCCTGGCGATCGTGGCGGCGAAGGCCAATTGCGGGCAGGGGGACATTAAAGTCGGCAACATTAAAAAGAACTGGGGGGGACTCGGAGCAGTGCACATGACGCTCCCCGCGGCGGCGGCCACGGAGCTTGTACAGGCCGGCAAGCTCCTGGTCGGGTGGAGCGTCGTGCGCGTCCAGCTGCTGGACGAAAAGCCCATGCGCTGTTATAAGTGCATGGGCTTGGGGTACACCCGCCCTATGTGCCCCTCCTCGTCCAGCAGGGGGGACGGCTGTTACCGCTGTGGCGCAGCGGGACACAAAACGGCCGAATGCAAGGCGGAGACGGCCCGCTGCGCCGTATGTGCAGACGCTGGGAGGCCCTCAGGGCATGTGATGGGGAGCCGCAGCTGCCGGCCCCCACCACCAAGGGTAGGGACTTCCCAGCTGTGGGAGCAAGTCCGAGGGTGGTGGCCGCCAGGCGGGAGGAAGTTGCTATGGACCAATAATGGATCGAACCATATGCAACTTCCTCCAGGCGAACCTGAACCACTCCGCCGCTGCACAGGATCTCCTCGTGCAGTCAGTGGCGGAGTGGGGTATCGGGCTCGCAGTCGCCACGGAACCCTATTTCGTTCCCTCCCAGCCGCAGTGGGCTGGGGATCGAAACGGCTCCGTGGCTGATCGAGGTTCGTCCCTAGCGGCGAGAGAGTTTGGGGCCGGATTCGTGACAGCCGTCTGAGGAGAGTACGCCATTGTGGGGGCGTACTTCTCCAAATTTAATTCAAATTCAAAACACTTTATTCAATTTAGGCCCTAAGAAGGCACTTATGAACTCCCCTAACATGCCCCTGAGGGAGTTCGAGGTGTTCCTCGACTCCCTGGAGGGAGCTGTCAGACGGCTGTCGCCGCTCCCCGTGGCCCTCATGGGCGATCTCAACGCCAAATCGAGGACCTGGGGAGCGGCAGCCACGGACCTGAGGGGCATGGCTGTTGAGGAGTGGGCAGCCGAATTGGGGCTGTCCCTCCTCAACCAGGGGAACGTGCACAGCTGCGTGCGATGGAACGGGGGGTATGTGATAGACGTCTCATTTGCCACCCCGTCTGTCGCACGCCGTGTCCGGGGGTGGAGGGTGCTTGAGGAGGTGGAGACCCACCCTATCGGACCATCGTTACATCAGGTTCGAGGTCTCCACCTCCCAAGTCGGAACTGGCACCCGCCCCCGGAGGGGCACGAAGTTCCCCTGTTGGGCGATGAGCCGTCTCAACCGCGAATTAGCGGAAGAGGCGGCCATCGTCCAGGCGTGGGCCATGCCCCCTCCCCACAGGGGCTGATGTCGACGCGTCTGCAGCCCGCCTCCGTGGTGCCCTCACGGAGGTTTGCGACGCGTCGATGCCGCGGAGCGTACACCGCCCTGACAAACGGGCGGCGTACTGGTGGACGCCGGAGATCGCCAATCTCCGAGCGGCCTGCTCCGCGGCCCGTCGGCTGTTCGGGCGCAGCCGCCGTCGGCGGCATAGGGACCCGGAGGCGGAGGCCCGGCTGTATGGCAGCTACAGGGAGTGCAGGAAGACCCTGCAGGCTGCCATCCGCCGGGCGAAAGAAGCGGCATTGGAGGAATTACTCCAGACGCTGGAGGGGGATCCTTGGGGGCGCCCGTACCGGATCGTACGAAAGAAGTTACGATCCTGGGCGCCCCCGGCGACGGAGACCCTCCGGCGGGAGGTGGTGGCGAGGGTCGTGGGAGAATTATTCCCCGACCCTCCGATGCTACCAGCTCCTCTCATGCCTCCGCCTCGGGAGGTAGTCGAGGAGGTTCTCGACGGTCCTCCCCCTCCGATAACGGAGGAGGAGATGGGGAGGACCGTGGAGCGCCTCCTCAACCGGGGAAGAGCGCCCGGCCCTGATGGGGCCCTGGGCCGGGTGCTCGGCCTTGCTTTGGGCCACCTAGGGGGGTGGCTTCGGGAGCTGTTCGACCGGTGTCTTGCGGTCGGACAGTTCCCGAAGCCCTGGAAGCTTGGACGGCTCTGCCTAATGGAAAAGGCGGGCCGTCCTGCCAGCCGGACTGCTGGACGACGCCGGGAAGGCGTTGGAAAGGGTTATCTCCTCCCGGGTCGTTCAGCACCTAGAGGGAGTGGGGCCGAATCTGTTCCACTGTGGACGCCCTGTGCCTCCTGAAGTCGCTGTCTGCAGAGGCAACCTCCCAGGGGGAGAGGGTTTTGGCGGTGTCACTCGACATCGCCAAAGCCTTCAAGAGCCTGCCGCATGGGGTCATACGGGAGGCGCTCCGATATTTCGATGTGCCCCCGTACCTGCGACGGCTGTTGGAGGCGTACCTCGAGGATAGGGAGGTCGCCTATGTAGACGGCGACTGGCGTTTGGTCCGGCGGGCCACAAGGCGGGGGGTTCCACAGGGGTCGGCCCTGGGGCCGCTCCTGTGGAACATGGGCTACGACTGGGTGCTCCGCGGCGTGCTCCCATACGGAGCATGCCTCATCTGTTACGCGGACGACACCCTAGTCGTAGCCCGGGGCCACCTCCTGGGGCCCACATTGTGGTAGAAGGCACCCGGATCAGGGTGGGGACCCAGATGAAATATCTGGGCCTCACCCTGGACGGGCGGCGGCGGCACTCGGCCGGTTGCTCCCCACCGTAGGGGGGCCGGGTGCCGGGTGCCGCCGACTCTACATGGGAGTCGTGCGAGCGATGGCCGCCTACGGGGCACCGGTTTGGGCCGACGCCCTCGGCGCGAAGTGCGCAGCGCACGGTGGCACTGAGGGCGATCCGGGCGTACCGGACGGTGTCCTCGGCGGCGGCCTTCACGCTCGCCGGCTCCCTACCCTGGGAGCTGGAGTCAGGAGTGAACACGTACACGGCGGCGAGGAAACGAAGTGGGGAGCCTCCGGCTCCCAGGGAGGTAGAAGTGATGAGACGGCGTCTCAGGGGAGACGCCGTCGAAAGATGGCAGCAGGACCTGGCGGACGAGCGATTCGAGCGGTCTACCGTGGACGCCGTCCGCCCGGTCCTGCGGGAGTGGATGTCGCGGGAATGGGGCTCCCTGACGTTCCGACTGGTGCAGGTACTCACCGGACACGGTTGCTTCGGGTGGTACCTGCACTGGATCGCACGCAGAGAGCCGACCGCCGCCTGCCACGAGTGCGGCGCTGACGAAGATACCGCGCAGCACACTCTGTCTGAGTGTGCTGCGTGGGGAGAGCAGCGCCGCATTCTGGCGGCGGCGGTAGGAGCGGACTTATCGCTGCCGAGCGTGGTTTCGGCCATGCTCGGCAGCGAACAGGCATGGCGAGCGATGGCCTCCTGCGAGGAGGTCTCACGCAGAAGGAGGCGGCGGAGAGGGCCCGAGAGGTAGACCCTCAAAGTGGCCGTCTCCGTCAACGAAGGACAGGCAGGAGGAGGCGGCGCTTTGCCCAACTCCTCCTGCCACCGTAGCCGGACCTGAGGGGATGGGCCGAGGGGCTCATCTCCTCATTGCACAGGTCCGACGGACGAGGGGAGGCAGCTGGTGTGTGCCCAGTCTGCCTCTCTATAGGTAGGAGCCCGGCGGTCACCTTCCGCCGGGCGGACCGTGGGGGCGGCTCTACAAGGTTGATTAGCTTGTTCGATCCCTTGGCGCCCCACAATAATGGTCTGTCGGTACACCGTGGGGTTTTAGTCCGTGCGAGTCGGACATAACCCACCCTCTTCCCCGGGAGGGTGGTGTATCCATAAGGGATTTCCCCACGTTAAAAAAAAAAAAAAGACTTGCGAAAAAAGATAACTCGCGCCGGCCGCAGCAGCGGTCGTCGAGCGCAGTGCATTATATACGTAAGAACCAAAGATCATACACAGAAAATGGACAAACAACATTTACTATAAAAAATTCATTTGTAAAAAATATTTTTATTAAATAATAATTTGAATACCTTTTACTCTTAATGTTATTGTTATCATTTAGGTGTTAAAAAAATCATATTCTAAACTATGTCTTTTTAGACCATCAATGTCATGGTACTATGTATATGTATAATATGAAGATATATTATAAACCCAATCTACAATTACAGTTTGATGTAGTTCCGGAACAAGAACACAGCCACTAGTAATCCATAAGTAAGAGATCACCTACATTGAAATAACTTAAAAAAATATATATATTTTAGTTCATTCTGACCCCTTACGGATCAAACAGGTCTGAACAAAGGTACACCTACAAAGCATTAATGGATATATCAACATATCCATTTAGAAAATGGTAAATTTACTGCATATATCAACCATAAACAATTCATAGAAGTGCCAGGAATAATTTTCTCCATATAACCGAGTCTTGCCATAAATACTGAAACAAAGAAAAAAAAAATTCTATTGCACATAACATTTACTACTTTTACAGTGTCTTAGTTTAATCTATACATATAATAAAAATGAAATGCCTGTATATAATATCAAAATAAAAATGTTTTACTGATTGGGTACGAAAGTATACACGATAATGATAACAAAAATGCAATTTTTAAAATTTTTGTGGGTCTATCTGTCTGTCTGTTCCGGGTAATCTCCGAAACGGCTGAATTGATTATGACGGGAATTTCACTGGCAGATAGCTGAAATTACAGCGGGTTACTTAGGCTACTCTAAATTAGACTATCTATTACTCGCGGCTTTGTCCAAAACGGTTAGACCGATTTTCACGAAACTTTCACCAGCAGATAGCGAACACCATAGTAAGTAATTTAGTCTATTTTAATTTATACCAGCTGTTAACCGTGGCTTCGCCCGCAGTGCTATCTCCAAAACGGTCCGGTCTTCACGAAAGTTGCATTGACAGATTTCCGATCTTATAAAAAGTAATTCAAGCAGTTTTAGTTTATACTAGCTGTTAACCGTAGCTTCGCCCGCAGTGTTATCTCCAAAACGGTAAGACTGATCTTCACGAAACTTTCACTGGCAGATAGCTAAACTTATAAAAAGTAATTCAAGCAATTTTAGTTTATACTAGCTGTTAACCGTGGCTTCACCAGCAGTGCTTTCTCCAAAACGGTTAAACCGAATTTCAAAGGACTTTCACTGGCAGATAGCAGACCTTATAAAAAGTAATTTAATTTATTTTAATTTAGGCTAGCTGTTAACCGTGGGTTTGCCCGCTGTGCTATCATCAAAACGGTTAGACCGATTTTCACGGGTAGATAGCGAACCTTATAAAAAGTAGTTGAGGTTATTCTATTTTAGACTAGCTGTTACCCGCGACTTTGTCTGCATGAAATTTAGGAAGATTTTAACTCATTCTTCACTTTTAATAAGAGAAATAATTATCAGCTTATTGTTTACAATTCGACATTATAATTATTAATAATTTTAATGATATAGAGGTCTTCCTAATAAGATTATAAACGTATTACGTAAAGAGTTCCATAATACAATTTCTTGCGGAACAGACACGCGTTTATTTTTTGTATAGTCTCAAAATCTTAATTATATTAATGGCAAATGTAATATAAATCTTCATAATAATATTTTAAGTTACAAGTATACATTAGCTCCTTATACAGTGTAAGTGAGCACTGAGCTAGTTGTATGGTGGGTTAAGGTTCCAAATGTGTTGCTAATGACAATCTCATTTGGCACGCTATTAGTATTTATATATCTAATGTACACGTTACATATTACTTTTAGTGGCGTGCGCGTCGTACTTACAATTGTCTATAAAGAGCATTTCTATAATTGTACATAGTCTCACAATTTTATAATTCTTTAATACGATTTAAAAAAACGCGTGCAGAGCTGCGGGTACACCTAGTACATAAATATAAAACAATTTAAAATACAGAAAGCTTATTCGATGTGGTCTCCATTGGCTGCAATACAGTCCTTTAAAAGTTGAGGCCAGTTATCAATAGAAGCGCGCACTCTTTCCATGGAAATATTCTTCACTGCCAATCGTACGGATTGTTATAAAAATGTATATCGATTAGTATTTTCATATTTGGTAAATAATTACTAATCATTTGTATAAAGCTTTGTATTTAAAGTACTTCTTATGATTGGTGGAGAGACTGTCATGCTGTCAATCTACGACGACCAATCATAAACAAGTAAATCGGTGGGGATGAAACTATAAGAGCGCGTATTCAGGGGTATGTCGGGCATTCGTTATTCAGGATTGAGTACAAACACATGTATTATATTGTGTTTAGGCTGTTTAAATTAAACAGTACTGTAATGAATCTAATACTTAATACTACATAAAGTGTTTTTGCATTAAAAGTCCTTGTTACTGGTTGATAAACTAACACGGTTCACAGGATTGTTTTAGGGACTCCAAATTATCATGGCGTTTAGAGCAAGCCGTACTCTCTAAAACTGACCATAAATCCTAATCCAGCGGATTAAGATCGGGACTAGACGACGGCCAGTCTTCAGCTCTGATGAAGTCCGAAACGTTCGTTTTCAACCAAGACTGCGTAGACCGAACTTTATGACCCGACGCTGAGTCTTGCTGGAAGGACCGTTCTTGGTTATTGAACATGGTGTCGTTAAGGGGTTTCACTACCTTCTCAAGAATGATATCTTGATACACTTGTGCCGATGTTTTGATACCTTTCTCACAAAAGTATGGCTCGTTCACTCCTTGATAGTTAATACCCCACTTAACCATCACTGAAGTCGGATAGTGCCCACGTTGCACTCTGTCGACTAATTGGGAAGCTTCCTTAGAGCTTTGAGCATAAATACGGTCATTCGGTTCGATTTTACCACCGTATTCTTTTTTAAATTATCAGTTAAGAAATGCCCAGTACGTCTCTTATAGGCTGCAAGTCCTAAGTCATCTTTTAAAATACGCGACATGGTTCTAGGTGCTATCTTCATCTCCCGAGATAAAATCTTTTGCTTTCAGACAAGATTTCTTCGAATTCTTTCCCTTACTGTTTTGACCACCTTTTTCGTACGAATACTACGTGGACGGCCAGATCTTTTTCTGTCACAAACAGGAGGTCTCATTGTACCTATTAATAACCCGGTACACAAACATTTCACTAATACTAAGCGTATGGAGAGTTATAAATATTGCATTTGGCTCCATACCTACTTTGTGTAATGCAATCACAGTGATTCGGTTCTCTTTATCAGCCCACACCATTTTAATATTGTACAATGTATTGGCACCAAAATGAGAACTCAATGAAGAATTATATAAAAATGACAGATTCCAAATTCAAAATAATATTTCTTACAATTTTGTAGAGAAAATTCATCATTAAAAGGGATTGATTCTTTCTTGGTTGTACCATACATTTTATGTCCGAGATATATGTGAGTGATAGCCTAATTCTCCTCGACATTACCCTTCCTCGACCAGGTGAATGAATAATCTATAGGGATAACCCCCAATTCACTTCTATTGCTACTTCTTATATCGAAAACCCAGTGGCATCTGGTGAATGTGGGCCTCGACCTCGCTCGAAGGTATAAGATTAGTGTAAGCCTGATACAATATTATTATCTTCTTCTGTATACATATAATAAGAATGTTGATCTAACGTGTCTGTACTTTTTAGACTTTTGTGATAAATATTCTTGCAGGTGTCTTAGAATAAGTAATAAAATACATTTCAACTTTTTTTTAAATGTCTCTCTGTCTGTTTGTTTGAACACGCGTCAAAATACTGCGTTCCCGATAAAACCTCACCAAAAAATGATAAAGCATATTTTCGAGTCGTATTTAACCTTGGTTTCATTAAAATCTGTTCAAATGTTATATATGTATGTATGTATGTATCAAAAGTTATTGTAATTTTAATGACGAGACTTAAGTACGAGAGAAAAGTAGATAAGTAAATGGACTTAATACATTCACGTAATTTTATTAGGCACAGTTTTTTTACAGTAGGTTCCCGCGGACGCTGTCGCCGGTACAGCAAGTCTTTAAATAATTTCACTATCATTTTCTATCAGGCGTACATCAACGGAGACTCGTTCTGAAGAACAGAAGCGCGGTGCACGCCAGAGCGCTTCTTTTACGCTGAATCTCTTCAGAGGCCAGTTGGAGCCCGCGCAAGTGTTCCCGTTCCCGGAACCGCTCTCAGAAGATCAACGTCAGATGCTGCAGGAACTAGTCCCGCCGGTCGAGAAGTTCTTCCAAGAGGTGAGTCGCGAGAGTCCCGGGGCGTGTGCGCGTCGAGGCCTGCGGTGAGACCGAGTGTTGTCGGGCAGGTGAACGACCCGGCGCGGAACGACGCGGAGGCGCGCATCGAGGAGAGCACGCTGGCGGGGCTGTGGGAGCTCGGCGCGTTCGGGCTGCAGGTGCCGGCGGAGCTCGGGGGGCTCGGCCTGTGCAACACGCAGTACGCGCGGCTGGTGGAGGTGGTCGGCGCGCACGACCTGGGCGTCGGCATCACGCTCGGCGCGCACCAATCCATCGGCTTCAAGGGCATCCTGCTCTTCGGCAACGAGAACCAGAAGGCGCACTACCTACCGCGAGTCACCGGAGGAGAGTACGCCGCCTTCTGCCTCACGGAACCCTCTTCCGGCTCCGATGCCGGATCTATCAAGTGAGCAACAACTATTTATATGTACTATTTTATTTTATTTATTTTGTCTTCTATACTAACAGTTACAAATAATTCTGATATCGATCAAGTTATTGTAACGTATGGTATTATACTATGTATTATTATCTTTTAGAACGAGTTTTTAAAACGTTGAGCTGATATAACTATATGTTCAACATATAACTAAATATTTTACGATACAGGAGTCGAGCCGTACTTTCCCCGGACGGAAAACACTTCATTCTGAACGGGTCCAAGATCTGGATCAGCAACGGCGGCATCGCCGAGATCATGACCGTGTTCGCGCAGACCCCCATCGAGAAAGACGGGAAGACCGTGGACAAGGTGACCGCGTTCATCGTGGAGCGATCCTTCGGCGGAGTGTCTTCCGGCCCGCCGGAGAACAAGATGGGCATCAAGTGCTCCAACACGGCGGAAGTGTACTACGAGGACGTGCGAGTCCCCGTCGAGAACGTCCTGGGCGGCGTCGGGAACGGGTTCAAGGTCGCCATGAACATCCTCAACAACGGGCGCTTCGGCATGGCGGCCGCGCTCGCCGGCACGCAGCGCTCCGCCCTCCGCGTGGCCGCGCAGCACGCCGCCACGCGCCTGCAGTTCGGCAAACCCATCGCCAGCTTCGGCGCCATCCGCGAGAAGCTCGCGCGCATGGCCGTGCTGCAGTACGTCACCGAGTCGCTCGCCTACATGGTCAGCGGCAACATGGACTCCGGCGCGCAGGACTACCACCTCGAGGCCGCCATCTCCAAGGTCTTCGCGTCCGACTCCGCCTGGACGGTCGTCGACGAGGCGATCCAGATCCTCGGCGGAATGGGCTACATGAAGGCGACCGGCCTCGAGCGCGTGCTGCGTGATCTGCGCATCTTCCGTATTTTCGAGGGCACCAACGACATCCTGCGACTGTTCGTCGCGCTGACGGGTGCGTATATCGCTCCGCTCGTAAGTATAGGAGACGAGGCGACCCGGTCTGGCACCGTCTCGATGTGTCCGCAGGGATCCAGTTCGCCGGGTCGCACCTGCAGGAGCTGCAGCGCGCGTTCCGCAACCCGACGGCGCACCTCGGCCTGATATTCAGCGAGGCCGGGCGCCGCGCCTCCGCCGCCGTCGGGCTCCGCCGCGGGCCCGCGCTGGACGCGCTGGTGGCGCCCGAGTTGCGCGCGCCCGCCGCCGAGCTGGCGCGGCTCGTGGCGGAGCACGGCCGCTGCGTGGAGGCGGCGCTGCGCAGGCACGGGCGCGGCGTGGTGGAGCGCCAGTTCGAGCTGAACCGGCTGGCGGCGGCGGCCATCGACACGTACACGACGGCGGTGGCGCTGTCGCGGGCGTCGCGCGCGCGGCGGCAGGGGCTGGCGAGCGCGGTGCGGGAGTGCGAGCTGGCCCACGCGTGGGCGGAGGAGGCGCTGGGCCGCGTGCCGGCGCTGCTGGCGGCGACGCGGGACCCGCGCTCGCTGTCGCAGTTCGCGCGACTGGACGGGCTGGGGGCGGCGGTGGCGGAGAGCGGCGGCCAGCTCACTTCCAACCCCTTGAACCTCTGATGTTCCTTCGCGCCCGGTCCGCTTCGTCTTCCATCCCCCCTCACTTTATAGGCATTATTTATGTACAATGTTAATTTATATTTTGATAGTAAACTTTTACAACCCGACTGTTCACTTTCATTTTCTAACTGTAATCTAATGTAACTAACTCGATAAACATTATTTCACTTCACATCAGAATGCATTAAAAATGTAACAATTTCTTCGTATGTTGATATGTGGAAAAAAAACTGAATGCTAAAGATGGACCAAAAGGTTTGGACATTTTTAAACAGGAAAATAAAACTGCAAATGTTTACGACAACTAAGATAAATTACTCACTTCATGGAATGACAACAAGCACATGACAAAATAATTAATTATGCAGTATACCTGACAAAGGTAGTAACTAAAGGCGAGCGCGAGACATCTCGACCGGGCGTCATTTCTAAAGACCACACTGAATTATTAGTAAACTAGCTGACCCGTGCAACTTTGAACCAAATCGGGTATTACCACCCTGCTGGAAAAATCTTGTGGAATATCATAGGAAAAAAAAAATCTATAAAATTTTATGATTTATTTATAAACGTATGAGCCAGAGAAAATTTTCTCTTAAATATTTTATGATATTTTATCAGTAGTTCACCAACTCATAGATTCTCATAAAAGTATTACTTCTTTGTCGTTATGAGATTTTATGAGTAATTCCATTAATTACTAGTATCTATTAGATTTTATAAGAACTTCGAGATTAAATTTCAAGTCGCATTTCTATGCGATTTTATGTGGAAAATTGAAAGAAAAGTAGTTCATAAGAAATTCTTATGACTATTTATGAGTATTTCCGTGGACAAATACACATCAAAGTGTACTAAAACTTATAAGAGACGAACTTCTTAACATTCCATGGATTCACCGTGCGGGTGCCGGGTCCATCGTGTGGCAGAGGGAGAAACTCAGAGCAGTTCCCAGGACTTGCGACCCAGGTGTAGGTTTAAGGAGGCCCCCTTTGAGATGCGCGCGCATCAACGCTCACCTTCACTGCTCGAGTTTCCCGCCCTGCCTAGCCAAATTTGGTAGGAACCTGTTAGTGCAGCCTTTGATACTCGTTCTAAAATAGAACTTACTGCAGTTCTCGACAGGCCAAGGTCCTTCAGAAGGTTGTAGAGATTTTGCTGGTATACCTCTCGCTCCTACTTCTACCGCGTATAACTTAACCACATAGCCATTTTTATTTAGTTCATTAGTTAGTTCGTAATATTTATTTAATTTAATTGTGTGGTCTTTAGGAATGTTGGTTTCCCACGGTAAAGTAAGCTCTACTAGTATTATATGTTTTATGTGTTTCAGAGAAGAGGAATATGTCCGGTCTGGATGACGAGACACCAACATCCTCTGGGATTTTATAGTGCTTGTCATACGTATCCATTAAAATAGTCCAGTCAGGTGCAGTACCTAGGATTGAGAAAGGCTTGCTTTTAGAGTTTACAGTTTAGCCATCCTTTACAAAGTTAATTTGTCGTTTATTTGTGGTCAATCCTTTTTGGGCTCTAGCTACTGAAAGACTTACTGCTTCACGTATGATTTCAAGTACTCTATCATGTCGGCGTGAGTAATAACCCCTATCAAGCAGCACCTTGCAACCTACCAATAAGTGCCTAGCAGTACCTACTGCCTCACCACAAGTAAAGCAAGATTTTTCAGAGGCTTTCCCCCATCTTACTAGGTTACTTTGGTCTGGGAGGGTCATTTGGAAGGCATTAAGATAGAATTTTAATAGGGCAGGAGACCAATCATAAAGTAGGGTGCGCCATTTCAGGGCTAACGGGGTGCAGAACTCACCTAAGGTTAACCACTCACTTTGCATTTCTAAATTCATTGCGTGCACTTTATAATTATCATTTTCATCTTGTTGTAGAAAGGATTTTATTATTTCTCGGTCTTCCTTTTTCTTTGCAGGACCCAGTCCGACTCTATTAAACTGTGCTCCTGCCATAAATTATTTATGGAATTAAAGTCTTGACTCAAGCTCTGTAGCACATTTATCTTTTGGGATTGACGAGATTATTTCGTCCTGGGATTGTCTCAAGACATGCATTTTGGTCACTCTGAGGTGTTTATAGAGTTCCGATGGTTTTTTTAACTTCATCCCAAAACTGTTTTGATCCCTAAATAGAGTTGAGGGGTCAGCTGAATGTGCAATTCCGAGCCATAGCTTCAATATCTTTATGACATTTGCATCTAGTTTTGCCAGGAGGGTTTTACCAATGTCACATACAAGAAAAGTTCTATACGTTAAAAAGGCCCGGAATTCAAGATAAAATCCCATAAAATTCATTTTCGGATCAGTTTACACGATATTCTAATTTTTTTTTGTTTGGCTAAGAATTCTAATTTCAAATTAATTTTATTTTAAAAACATGGAATACCTTTTCCAAAAGTAGTCGTTTGTTTATTGATTAGTGTTACATTTTCATCGCATTTCAATCTTTTTTGTCATCATGGATACGTTAAAAATTCGAGTAATTATGGAATATGAGTGCGGCACACACAATCTACGGCTGAATTAGCAGCAGTTCTCGACGTTAGCGTCAAAACAATATTGGTCCATTTGCGTCAAATTGGCAAGGTAAAAAAGCTTGACAAATGGGTGCCCCACGAACTCAATGATCGCCAGCGCGAAGTACGCGTCGAGACGTGCCTTGCACTGCTCAACAGACACACAAATGAAGGAATTTTGAACCGCATTGTTACCTGTGATGAAAAATGGATTCTGTTTGATAACCGCAAGCGCTCAGCAAGTTGGTTCGATCCTGGTTCAGCATCTAAACAATGCCCTAAACGAAAACTTACACCTAGAAAAGTGATGTTCACTGTTTGGTGGTCTAGCGCCGGTGTGATTCATCACAGCTTCTTACCAAACGGGGTGAGCATTACTGCAGATGTGTACTGTGAAGAACTAAACACAATGATGGAGAAGCTGGCACATCTCCAACCAGCATTGGTCAATCGCTCGTCTCCGCTGCTCCTGCACGACAACGCGCGACCTCATACTGCGGTCTCCCAAGTTGCAAGAACTGAGGTTGGAAGTTCTCCACCATCCGCCCTACTCATCAGACCTTGCGCCTACAGATTACTACTTTTCCAGAATTTGGATAACTCCTTGGCGGGAAAAAAATTCAATACCCGAGAGGCAGTACAAAATGCCTTTGAAGAATTTGATGCCTCCCGTCCAGCTGATTTCTTTAAGAAGGGCATCAATAAACTGCCACTGCGTTGTCAAAGATGCATTGACTGCATGAGTGATTACTTCTATTAATACAAATAAAAAATACATGAAAAAAATTCGTTTCAATTTTTTCATACAAAACGGCAATTTCATAGGTACCGACCTAATAATAGTTAGATATATGCTCTCGTGACACTTTTTGTTCATAATGATGTGTTCTGCAAAATCGTAGTACATTATTTTGTTGTATCATCAATAGTTTTCGCAGCGTACGCGATGTAAGAACATTTTTAGATATTTTTTTTACACCTTGGGTTACATTATTGGAGTTTTAATAAGGCTCCCTAATTTTTTGAACTGACTGACATTCGGGAGTAATGTTGCTTCCCAACGGTGAAAGACTTTTTTAAAACGGTCCAGTAGTTTCGGAGCTTATTCAATACAAACAAACAATCAAATCTTTCCTAATTATAATATTAGTTTAGATAAAGATATATGCCCAAGCTCTACCTGATGTTTTTATTTGTGTGTAATTATCCTTAACTAGTGTAGTAGTGGTATAAACTTGTATATAATATTTCTCAGTGAATGCTCTATAATATATAAAAAAATTGTTTCTAAGCTAGACAATAGTTTCACAGATATATGCATTAAAAGGAAAAAGCAACTCCTGTGCTATACAATACTATATCAGTATCTAATTTTGGACCAGATGATTTTAGAAAACCAGAATGAGTCTTATTTTGTATAATAAAATTTAAAAAGAAAACCCTAAAAAACGAAAACATAAATAAAAAATGAGCCGTCACGGGTCGCCTGGCCGATGTGAAACATCGAAATTGTTTGAATCGAACGAATCTCAAAGTATACTATAGGTATGCGAGCTAAGTGCGTCAAGAGAGAATGCGTACAGTCGCTTGCGCATGGCATCACGTCGTCACGCCGACAATAGGTTTACCCCCGCCCATAGATGTTTCACATCAAAATTCATATAGCGTGGCGACACGTCGCCACACCTTTACTCGGTCTGTTCCGCCACTATAGATGTTTCATATCAATAATCATATTATTAAATTAATCAAATTAAATAAAAAAAATATATTATTTTAATTTTTTTATTTTTGTCGGTCTGGCTGTTTGTTCCAGGTAATCTCCGAAACGGCTTTACCGATTTTGACGGGAACACTTCTCTGATGAAAAAGCTAAAATTACAATTAGCAATTCAACATTACAATTAATAGTAACTTTGAAGATGGAAGGGGTCTTTCTAATAAGATCTAAGACTATAAATGTTAAGAGTTCCATAATACAATTTCTTGCAGAACAGATAAACAATAATTTTTTGGATAGTCACAAAAACTTTATTATAATGATTATGAGGGCATCTTTATAATAATATTTTTAATTCATTATTTAATTAGTTCTTTATACAGTGTAAATAAGCACTGAGGTAGTTATATGGTGGGTGAAAGTTCCAGATATGTTACTGATGGTAAACCTTATTTGACACACTGTTAGTATTTATATATCTACTGTACATGTTACTGTAGGTTGCGTGCGTGTCTTACTTACAATTGTTTTTGAAAGTGCATTTCTATAATTGTACACAATTACACAATTTTACATTTGTTTAATATAATTTTTAAAATGCGTGGGGCGTTGCGGGTTACCTCTTGTTATGTAATAACTTAAGATTGAAGGTCCCTTAAGTAGGGACTTAATAAAGTAACCAACTCGGTATTACATGGGTCTCATAACTTTTTACAGTAGAAGAATAAAGTTGTGAGACTTGGTTTTTTTTACAAATTTTGTTTTTGATGGAATTTCATTTCTTTTTATAGATAGTCCTACTTTTTTCTTTCCGTTATTTTCTACTTCTTGAATACAAACAACATATTATTACGTTTACTACAACTGTTATTCCATTATATTATACATATACATACAGGTACACTGATTAATTCAATGCAAATGAAACTTTGTAATCCTATACATTTATATGGTATTACAAAGTTATTTATGCAGTTGGTGTATATAAACAACCGGACCGGATTACAAAATATTTCAGTTTATCCTTGATTTACACACTAAACACTAAGTGTATTCTAAATTTGAAGGTTCTATGTCTGCTAGAAGTGCCTTAGAGTTTTGTTGATCGCTCAGTGAGTGAGTAATAAAATTATGAAATGTTGACTAGTTATAATTCTTAAACTACTGGTTCAAATTGAATGCAATTTGAAATATATCGTGTTTATACAATGCCTCCTTGGTTACCGAAAATTCAGGCATCTAGTTTTATCCACAAGGAAGTTATAGGGGATTGTATATGGCCTGAATGGCTTTGAGAAAAGGATGGTACGGCCATGTCAATCTATTGCTCGACTTGGGTGGGGCACTGCCGTCTCGCCAGCCATGTATGAAAATTGATTAAGAGGTATGGCATCCTCTTAGATGTTGAATATTTTCTTCACATTGAAATGGGACCATACCTGAATATACCCACCTCAAATAAAAAAAAAATCATTAAAGCCAGATCACAATTGATGGAAATGTCAATTACCATACATGAACAGGAAGTACATATAGCTGACTAGCTGACCCGTGCCCACTTCATTGGATGGTAATAGGCATTATCAAGCTACAACTTTTTTCTAGAACTCAATCATATATCTCTCATCTTAAGGCAGCGTTCGTAAGAAACATTTTCGTTCAACCATTTTTTCTCCAACTCTCCAGATATTACCCCCCAAAACCTCACAAACTTCACCTCTTTATAATATTATTATAATTAATTAAAAGCTTCTGCCCACGACTTCGTACGCGTGGAATAGTTATTTTGGTCTAACAGGCAGCGGAAGCTCTCAAAACGAAAAAAAACCCTGATTTTAAAACATTCTTCATTGTTGCTCCGCTCCTATTGGTCTTAATGTGATGATATATAGCCTATAACATTCACAAATAATGGGGCTTTCTATTGGTAAAAGAATTTTCAAAATCAGTTTAGTACTTCCTGAGATTACCCACTACAAGGTCACAATGTCACAAACTTTACCTCTTTATAATGTTAGTAATCTCTTCCTTTTTCCACATCCTTACAAAGTCATGTGTCAACACAAAAAGGGTATTAACAAATTAAATTTTCCTATGACCATCCTTTTATTTGTACATAAAATGATACTGAATCTAACTATTCTAATAAATATTTACAAGTGTTGTGTAAACAAAACTTACACCTCTATCTGCAGTGAAGAGTCCCATGCTCGTGCGTTCACTTGACGCAATGTAGCCCTCAAAGCTCCACCTGGACCCAAAGCTAACGTCAACGGGAACGAGGCTCCCCGCGGCCGCGCGTACAGCGTGTGCAGCGCCTGTTCCCAGTGTACCGCGCGTGTTGTGAGTCGCGCCAGCCGTCGCCGCACGTCACCTGCGTCGCTGCCGTAAGCGCGTCCGTCCACTCCCGACACCACCATCACCCGCGGCACTCGCACTTCCAGCGCAGCTAGAGCCGCGCGCACCGCCTCCTCCGCCCGAGACATCAGCTCTGTGTGAAACGCGCCCTCCACACGCACGCGAACGGCCCGCTTCACTCCCAGCTCGCGCCCGTGTCGCTCCAGGTGTGCCAGCGCCGCCTCGTCGCCTGCTACCACCTTGCAGCTCGGATATAGATAGTTCGCGACTGAGCACACGGGTTCCCGCACGCCCGACTCCGCGGCGGCCTCGCGCGCTTCCGCTAGCGCACGACCGAGCTGTGCCGTCGGTTCTAGCCACACGGTGAGCATTCCACCGGGACGCTCGGTGCTCGCCGCGCGCATCGCCGCCGATCGCACCTCCACCAGCCGCAACGCGCTCTCCAGCGATAGAGCCCCCGCGAATGTGAGTGCACCGATCTCACCGAGCGAAAAGCCAGCAGCCGCACGGACTCGCTCCACCGCGCCGGGCCGCTCCTCGCGCACACGCTCCAGCGCAGCCAGCGAGGTCACCAGTACGGCGGTCTGGCACCGCTTTGCCAGTTCTTCTGTTGGCCCTTCTGTACACACGCGCGCCACATCCCAGCCGACCACATCTGATGCGAGCTGATACAGATCCCGTACAGCTGGAATGCCGAGCAAATCTCTTCCCATTCCGACGTACTGGGAGCCCTGCCCCGGAAACAACAGCACCGCAGTGTCCCGCGGCTCGACTCGATTACGCCGATCGGGCTGCTCGGTGTTGCGCCGCGCGTACGGCTGCGTCGCCCAACGCAGCATCTCGTGCTCCGGCGCTTCGGGCTCTCCAAATGAACTCGCATCATCCAATAATCGCCGCAACGGACTTCGCTCTCCGCCACCAGTGTGGGAAAACCGCAATACCGCGTACAACCTTCCCGTCGTACGCAACTTCATCTCGATCTATGATCGTTCGATTACTTTCACTTTCCGATCTACGTCCACAGCATTCACATATTTCAAAGCGAACTATTTATCGAAACCATAAAAAACACAACCAAGCGAAAATTATAGGTTATATCAAACCAGAGCTGCCAAATTATAATGAAAATAAGGCCACAATTTTGATTATCTGTATTTATCATTAAAAATATTTGTTATTATAGAATAGTACTACGTATAATTAAATATATTTATTTTGAAAAATGCAGTTCTTATAAAAGTTAATGTAATAATAATATTTACTTTCTATAAAGAAACCATATTACACATTCTACTATATTAGAGCTAGGGATGTGAAACGATACATCGATATATTAAAACATTAATGTATCGTTTATAAACATCGATGTTAGCCTCCTACATAGGCTATACATCGCTCTGTATGAACGATGTTTTGTGATGTGTAGCACCATTTATTGTATGCGCTACCCACTACCTTCCTCAGTCGTACGTAAGGAAGAAAATGATATATCGGCGTTTTAAAACATCGAATGGTACCCCTTACTAAGCATAAAGTTGCGAAAATTATTGTTTTTGAATTCTAATTAACGCAATCGAAATCAAAATATACTCCATTCAATGTAGGCCCTGAGATGGCGCTTATGAATGTCAAAGCTACCACCGGTTCGGAAAACAATCCAGTATCATCGAGAAGAACTGGCAAGAAACTCGATCTGGTTTATCTTTTCATGTAATATATTTTTATATAACATAAATAGTTACATTCGTTATTACTGAATGCACAGAGAGGGGCGTCATTTCCAGACGTCACAATAGTTCACATATTGATCCACCCTATAATATAACCGCCTTTAGACATTAAAACCCGTTTGACATGGTTCTTGAACTCACTATCCGGCAAATCGGTAATGTGTTTTGGGAATGTGTTATAAAACCTAACACTATTACCTTAAAAAACTGTTTTTGGACTTAGTGAGCCTGAAGCATGGAATGACCAATTTGTTGCTGTTTTTTTAGTATTTAAATTATGCTGGTATTTTATTAGATCCAGCATATCTAATTTAAATAAAAATAAGCTATCCATTTTTAAATGTGATTTTTCACCTTATTTCATACTTTGTCTAAACATTAATGCAGTATACTAATGTAAAACGTATGTCGTTATTTTATTATTTTTAAAACATTAGTTTATGTTTGGGACGATTCGAAAAGTGTTGACGGTTCGGCTATCAACAGTCTTGTCGCACGTATTTTAACTTACTCCTAGAAAAGTGATGGTCACTGTTTGGTGGTCTAGCGCCGGTGTGATTCATCACAGCTTCTTACCAAACGGGGTGAGCATTACTGCAGATGTGTACTGTGAAGAACTGAACACAATGATGGAGAAGCTGGCACATCTCCAACCAGCATTGGTCAATCGCTCGTCTCCGCTGCTCCTGCACGACAACGCGCGACCTCATACTGCACAGCAGACGGTCTCCAAGTTGCAAGAACTGGGAGTTGGAAGTTCTCCGTCATCCGCCCTACTCACCAGACCTTACGCCTACAGACTACTACTTTTTCCAGAATTTGGATAACTCCTTGGCGGGAAAAAATTCAATACCCGAGAGGCAGTACAAAATGCCTTTGAAGAATTTATTGCCTCCCATCCAGCTGATTTCTTTAAGAAGGGCATCAATAAACTGCCACTGCGTTGGCAAAGATGCATTGATCGCATGGGTGATTACTTCGATTAATACAAATAAAAAATACATGAAAAAAATTCGTTTAAATTTTTTCATACAAAACGGCAATTTCATAGGTAAAGACCTAATATCAAGTGTACAATGTGTACATGTTCATCTTTTTCAAATTCCTTAGAAGATTCATTTTGTAAAGCCGCTGCTATTATATTGGTTAAGTAAGTGTTTATGTAACTGACGAATTTACATTTAGTAGCACCATCTTTGAAATGAATTAGCTTAAAACGTAAATCTGGAGCCGTTGCAATATGCAAGGGTGAGCACTGTTCTAATTCAAAGCGTTTTTTCAAAGCGTTTTCAATCTCTGTTTTTAATGGAAATGTGTTTACTAGGATCGAGTTTGTCAAAATAATATTTTTCTAATTATATTTTGTGAGATGAATATTGGATTTTGTTTTTGACGTGATAACGTCTTACAAATCGATGAATGCCGGCTAGACGCATGAAAAAGTTTGACTCATTGTCACGTTCCGCATAAGCCGACCATGCAAGCGAGAGCGCATAACAAGCGATAGAGAGGCGCGATAGGCCTAAACGTTCTGCTTGTGACGCATCTATCTCCCTTCCACTCCATCAGCCGATGCATCCGAGTCGTTATCACGTAAAATTATCGTCCGTAAACCGACTTTACAGACAACCAATTTTTTTAATAAATATTTTCATCATAATTTTCTGTTTCATTTTTTTTTCTCCATCATCGACAAAACATCGATGTATTGTTTTTTATGTAAATATTGATATTCTAACATCGATGTTTTTTTTTTATAAACGATGTTTCATCCCTAATTAAAACTAGGGATGGCGTCATAGACTGCGTTCCACTAGACGCTCACAACGCTCACGACCGCGAGTTTTCCTGTTCCACTTACTTGCGGGCGTTACAATCGTACACCCAAGTGGAACGCATAATGGTGTGTTTTGAGCGTTCAGGTAAAAATAATACAAATGGCGATCTAGAAATAATAATCGAAAAGCTTTAAGAGGTTATGTCTTAACAGTAAATTGTAATAATTATTATGTAAATTGATTTAAGTACATTGAAAGATAAATGTATAATTCAATTTTTATATATAATTTTAGTGCAGTATTTAATTAATTTGCATTCAAATAAAATAACAATGTCTTTTGAGGCAACAGTAGGATATTTGGTGATAATTGTATATATTATTGAACTGTTTTATAAAAGTGTACAAATGATATATTTTTCTCATTTAACTTTATTTATTATAAAATCATAAAATATATTTTTTGGTTTAATAAAAAATATTAAATTATAATTAAATGATAATAAATTAATTTCCTCTCAGTATTTAACGATTGCAAACATTTTTAAATAGAATTTAAAATTATCAAAACTTAATTAACATATTTCATGTAAATATATTAATAAATTTCATTGATCCATTAAATACAATATGTTATTTCATATAAATATTCTACTGCATCAAATAATAGAAGCGTTTTACCTTACAATAAAACACATATTAATTTACTTACCTTATTCAAAGCTTACTTATGAGATAGGCACTTCCGTTTCCCGCCGGCATGATCACTTTTGACAGTATATTTAACTAACTTCCGGTCATATACCTTTCTTGTCTCGCCCCACCATGGCAGAGAGACGTATTTATACAGAGACGCCATCTTTCAACTTCATTGAGTCGAATAATAATACCAGGCAGAATTTAAAATATTAAACTTCGAATAAGGTAAGTAAATTAATATGCGTTTTATTGTAAGGTAAAACGCTTCTATAATTTTTTTTTTTTTTTTTATTAACGTGGGGAAATCCCTTATGGATACACCACCCTCTCGGGGGAGAGAGTGGGTTATGTCCGACTCGCACGGACTAAAACCCCACGGTGTACCGTCCGACCGTATTGTTGAGGCGGCAAGGGATCGAACTATGCTAGTCCCCTTGGATAGCCGCCCCAACGGTCCGCTCGGCGGAAGGCGTCCGCCGAGCTCCTTCCTAATAGGGAGGCAGGCTGGGTATACACCAGTTGCCTCCCCTCGTCCGCCGGACCCGTGCAATGAGGAGATGGGCCCCCCGGCCCATCCCCTCAGGTCCGGCTACGGTGGCGGTAGAAGGCGGGCAAAACGCCGCCTCCTCCCTCCGGTCCTCCGTTGGCGGAGAGGGCCGCTCAGAGGGTCATCCTCGCGAACCCTCTCCGCCGCCTCCTTCTGCGAGATGACGTCCTCGCAGAAGGAGGCCATCGCTCTCCACGCCTCCTCGCTGCCGAGCATGGCCGAAAGCACACTCGGCAGCGACAGATCTGTACCCACCGCCGCAGCCAGAACGCGGCGCTGTCCCTCCCACGAAGCACACTCAGACAGGGTGTGCTGCGCGGTATCCTCCGCAGCGCCGCATTCATGGCATGCGGCGGTTGGCTCCCTACGAGCGATCTGTTGCAAGTACCACCCGAAGCAACCATGCCCGGTGAGTACCTGCACCAGTCTGAACGACAGGGAGCCCCAACGTCTCTCTATCCAATCCGGCAGGACCGGGCGGACGGCGTCAATAGTGTAACGCCCATACCGCTCGTCCGCCAGGTCCCGCCTCCATCGTCCTTTCGCCTCCTCCCGGCCCTCCCTTCTCTTGGCCTCAATCTCACTGGGAGCCGGAGGCTCCCCGATACTCTTTCTTGCCGCCGTAAATTCGTACACGGCGGCAAGAACTCCCGCCTCCACCTCCCAGGGCAGGGAGCCGGTGAGCGCAAAGGCCGCCGCGGAGGCCACGGTGCGGTACCCCCTGATCGCCCTCAGTGCCACTATGCGCTGCGCAGCGCGCAGCGCCCGCACATTAGCGGCACCAAGAGCGTCGGCCCACACCGGGGCACCGTAGACGGCCATCGTCTGTACGACCCTCATATATAGTCGGCGGCACCCAGCATTCGGGCCCCCTATGTTGGGGAGCAGCCGGCCGAGTGCCGCTGCCACCCCCACAATTCGCGGTCTGAGCCCCTCAAAATGGGGCTCAAACTGCCAGCGCCCGTCCAGGGTGAGGCCCAGATACTTCATCTGGGTCCCCACCCTGATTCGGGCACCCTCCACCATTATGTGGGCCCTAGGTGGTGGCCCTCGCCGAGGCCCATGAAACAGTAGGGCCTCGGTCTTCTCGAGGGCCACTCTGAGACCCAAACGCCGAATGCGCCCGACCACGAGGGTTGTGGCCATCGAGCCCAGGCGCTCCACCTCCTGCCAACTTTCCCCCCGGGCTACGACTAGGGTGTCATCCGCGTAACAAATTATGCGCGCTCCGAACGGGAGCACGCCGCGGAGCACCCAGTCGTAGCCCATGTTCCACAGGAGTGGGCCCAAGGCCGACCCCTGTGGAACTCCCCGCCGCGTGACTCGCCGGACCATACGACCGTCGCCATCTATGTAAGCGATCTCCCTATCGACCAAATAGCGCTTCTATTAATTTGACTTGAGCTTATTCGAAGCTTACTTATGAGACTTATTTGTTATCGCCTGGTGGTGGTAGAGACACCGACGCCAATGTGATCTAAATAAGCCAGGTTCACAATGGGAATCTAATTACACAAGAATTGACATTAATTAGCAGTGATTACAGAGGTATTATCAATTGTGAATAAAACCTATGTATTCAAGAAGGCAATTCCCTCTGAAAGATGCCTTAAACATGTTTGAAACCTTATTGCCTTTGCCACTCCCCGAGTGTTGCATAACTTTATCGAATTTGATTAAACATGTTTGAAACCTTATTGCCTTTGCCACTCCGAGTGTTGCATAACTTTATCGAATTTGAGAATCTACAAATATTGTCACCGCATGGTTTGTATTTGTTTAATAAAGGCAACTGGGAACTCAATAACTAAAACGTTCACCACATTTTAGTATATAATAATTAATTAAGAAACTATGGTGTAGTTTCGTAATTGCTTTTAATCAGAGTCGTAGTTATGGACGGATTCGGTTTCACCCCGGTAGATTTTAAGATCATACGATATGAGAATGCGTTTTGTCCGCACTATTCCCATAATAAATAATTTTACCTAAAACAAGACCCGATCTGATCAAAATCAAGCCACTTCTCTACTGCTCGGGTTATAATATTAGTACCGATCTGATCAAAATCAAGCCACTTCTCTACTGCTCGGGTTATAATATTAGTAATGTGCTCTGCACCATCACCACATAACTCTGTATACCAAGCGATATAAAATAAGTTTTTTTTTTTTTTTTTTTTTTTTTTTCTTTCTGCAGACTCTCGGTCCGCACCATTTTTTTGCTATAGCTTTTTAAGTGTAAGTTAAGTTAAAAATCGTATCTGTGAGCATCTATTGGGTGTTTTTTTTTTTTTTTTATATATTTATTTTAATTGTTATTGGTTTTTTTTTTTTTTTTTTTTTTTATTTATTTATATAAAGACGTTATTGCCTTTATGGCAGTTTCATTCCGGTCCTCTATCGCCATCTTTAAATTATAATCCACAATATGCCGCGCCGGAGCGTCCATGGCCCGACGGATAAACCTACTAACCGCGTCATCAGTCACGTCGGTATAGTAGACACAGGTGTGGGTGTGTCTGGATACTGCCACTATAGCATGTGAAACACTATCGTGGATTTGCATCCTTCTGCTCTTTGTTTGCAGGATCACCACCGATTTGAAGGTCAATCCCTGGGATTCGTGGACTGTCAGAACGCGCGATCCTTCCCCTACCCCGTAGCCCTTGTTTATCAGGGCTTTTTTCTCTTCTTGTGTGTGTACCAGGAAGAGAGTGTCGGGGGTATGGGAGGATATTTGTTCGCCCTGATAGCCCCTGATGCTCAGAGATCTCACTATCGGTTTCGGTGAGTATATACCGTCGTATACTTGACTCAGCGCATAGGCTACATCCATCGGGTTCCTGTATGTGCAAGTGAGCTGTTGGTCAATACCAGCTACGGCCGTTGGTCTGCTGTAAACCATCCGAAATAAGTTTTCTCGATCAATGTAGGGTAGTTGGTTGAAATCTCCGATGAGGAGAATTTCGCTTGCTTCCGCCAGCCGGCCGGCAGTCAGGATGGACCCGAAATGGTTCATGAGAGCTTCATCCACGATTAACCTTGGACGCTTATCGTGCTCTCTGAAACCATTTACTAGTATGGACGCCATGGTGCGCACCCGCTTTTCGGCTTTTTTGCCGTGTGCCTGCACCAGTTTCTCCTGTAAGTCTTTTGCCGCCTCGGTTGTGGTGGTCGCCACAGCGTCCCTCTCCACATCGAAGTTTTTAATTAACCACGTAGTCTTTCCACAGCCTGGGACCCCGTTCGTCCATTTGATCTCGGGTGTCGACTTGGTGCTTTCCGCCACTGCTAGATTTAGAACCCTCGAGGTGGTTTTTACCCTCTCGAGAATCTTTTCTTCAAGCATGATTCTTGTGCACCGAGCGACTACTACGATTGGATCCTCCGGGGGCGCTTCGAACTTCTGAGGTTGAGTTGTTTCTCGTGTCTCATTTTCTTTCCCTAGTACGAAGCCGCTGGTGGAATTGTAAGCGGTCATGTAGCTGCCCGTCATTACTCCTGCTATGACTTGGGCAGTGTCGTTGTTATAGATGGCCGCTTCCGCTTCCTCTAGTCTAGCATCTCTCAAGTCCACGATTCCCAGATGGTGGGCCTCTAGGATTTGTGTACACGTCAGTGTGTTGACTTTAATCGTGGCTTCGAGTATGGCTTTGAACTCGAGTATAGCATTTTCCATATGATCCAGTGGTCCCGTGACAGGAATTTGGACGGGTGGGATGACTTGCCCCATGTCCGCTCTGGTTTTCTGTGACTGCGGTTTAAATTTTGCCTTTGGGACTCTCCCCCGAAGACGGTTTATCGCTTCCTGTTGTGTATTTCTGGTATGTCTATGGGTTTGGGACATCATTATTTGTGTTATTGCTGAGGATGAACCTCTGTCGGGTTTTCCTTCTGCGGATGTATTTGCGGCCTCTGCTCGTTCGGCTGTTATTTTTGCTTGTAAGCGTTCGGCTCCGCTTTGCTCAGCGTTCCCGAGGTCGAAAATAGGTTTATCTGTGTTGTAAGTAGGGTTTTTCCCGGGAGTCTTTTTGTGCAGTAAGAAGTCCAGACAAGCGCCTCTGTCCTCGTAGGCAACTATTTCATGGTACTTCGATGCGTTTATGCAGCCCAGTAAATCGGCTACCTCGCCCTTCTCGTATGTGACTGCCATAGCGTCGACACTAATCCTGCGAGATGTTATATGTTCGCTTGATCCCACGTCACCGATTCGGGATAGCAATATACATGTTTGTGAGAATGGCGTTTTGTTCGCCCATGCAAGCAGTGCTATAATCTTGTTTTTGATTCGCACTAGCCTGCATGTGAGACCCGCAACCATGGTCACTGGCAAAGCGTCAAAGGTTTTTCGCTTCATTGCTATTCTGGATGTGCTCCCGTTTATCAGCTTGGCAAGACCGGGCGAGACCGCAATATAAAATAAGTTTTACACATAAAACTATTATTTGAAAAAGGTTAAGAGCTGGCAATGATTCCTTCTAGTAGTAATCTAGAAGTAGTACGAAAGTTACACAAACATTAGCTATCTAAGCAAAAACACCTAAGTGATATCCAAGACAACTGTTGTATGTAAAAATACTGGTTTAAAATAACCAAAAGATTCATACTAACATCGAAAGTCTTCAAAGCTTATGTGTGATCTAGTCAATTTAGAAATAGTAAAATCTATGGTTTGAAAGAATTATGGCTAAATAAGCGCAAAAACCAATTTCCAACCAAACTTTCCAGTAGGCTTAATTTTAAGCCAAACATATATAGTGATGACAAACCCCTTTTACAAGCACTCTCTTGGTCTAGCAGTTTGACAACAAACTTACAATTATGTCTCAAATAGAAACTATTCATTATTTTACCAATTCGGAACGATTCCCGCATAAAACGGGTGCGGTAACTATACAGTAATCTAAGGAGATTTCTGTTGTTCCTACCATTACGTTCAAAGCCGAACGAAATGGTTTTCCCCGCACCATCATACTAATAAATAGGTACCTTATTGATGTGGCCACCGATCTGATCGTTAGCCTCGAGGCTAGGGCGCCCGCGCGGCGCTGGGAAGCGGCAGAGTCACCTCTCGGAACGAAAGGCATTTGCGACGCTACGCCTCGCCCCCCCCGTCGTGCGCACCCACTACAGGTAACAGATGCATCGCTCTCATGCTGCCTCACCTCCAAGTAGTTCAGTGAAGTTACGTGACAACCTTGACTGCAACCATTAGTGCTGCTGCGTACTCCTCATTTGATTCTGTTATTTTGGGTTATTCTAACGAATATTTTTCGCTACAATCAATTTATTAGAGGCATGACCATGACAATGTAAGTCAGTGACCTTATGAGGGCGCTACATAGCACCTTTAAGAATCTATGAAGAAGCTATGCAAATTCTAGCGTCTTTACTAGAACACGGAGTAATAAGTCTTTAGTATCGCAGTAGATTTCTTGCAAAACGCTTTGCGAAGAGTTCACACATTTGTACATGTCAACAGTTAGACCTCCGAAGCCATTTGAAACTGCTTAAGTCAACAGTTCGACCTCCGAAGCCATTTGAAACTGCTTAAAATACCGAGTATCAAACCTTCAATTTAATATCCTTGCAAAACACTTTGCGAAGAGTTCACACATTTGTACATGTCAACAGTTAGACCTCCGAAGCCATTTGAAACTGCTTAAGTCAACAGTTCGACCTCCGAAGCCATTTGAAACTGCTTAAAATACCGAGTATCAAACCTTCAATTTAATATCCTCAGGTTAGGAGATGCTTCTGCTTAATACACCCTGCGCTGGTTCCTTCTGATTTCTCGTGCTCCTGTCCGAAGTCTTCACATATTTGCCTGCTGAACACCAAGGCTACTTCTGAAGTTGCGCATATTATTATAACAACCCTATGACATTCATGATCAATAGCCATACAAATAATAGCATTGACACAGCCTGTTTAAGCTGAACGTGCGCCGTTTACAACCCTTGGAAGAGTTCCTTATTTTTGTGCTATTGCGAGTAAGCTGCGACTGTTGTAACCTATGAGGATGAGTTACGATGACTGAGCATTACATCAATTTCTATAAAAAATCAATTATTGATATAGTGATCGTTGAACAATAACGATATTGCAGTCGGTAAGAGGAAGCTTGCTAGGCAGCAATGATTCCTTGTTGCACCTGCCAGAACATTATTGTATATTTCGCGTACTCCTGCGGAGAGACACGACCTATAGATCGAGTTATTAGGCTTCGTGCAGAAACCATGTTATGATCATCACGTAGAGTCCGGTGAAGCTGTTGTAGTCAGTTCGAGGAAATGTTATGATCATGCGAGGACACACCGAATAACAGCCATACAGTTAATGTTGTCGCAACGAGTTGTGTTCCTGCAAGAGTTCCTATCATCCTATGTGCTCCTGCGACTGCCAGGAGACTTAACAGTCCATTTCTTCAAAGTCCATCCCTTGTACAGGTAAATGACTGGCATATTCTACCTTCGCGGTAAACGTACGCTCACACTTGGGACAGGTCAACACACTGTTACTATAATTATATTGTATAGCTTTAGGTGGTCTGGCTTCATATATATGTATACACTACTCCTGCGCACTGGCACCTTCTAACCTCTGATGTGTGCGGTCGCTGCGAGGGTTGCTTCCATAATTCACGTGCAACTGAGAGGTACCGAATAATCCTCTAGCGTTCCTGTGAGGATTCACGTGGAACTGAGGGGAGGCACCGAATAAGCCTCTAGCATTCCTGTCAGGAGACACTGAATAAACTGTGCGGATCGTTACACGATTCGCGTGCTTCTGCACAGGGGCACTGAGCAACCCTGCGCAGGCTCCTTACGTGATCCGCGTTCTCCTGCGCCGAGGCACTGAATAGCCCTGCGCGGGCTCTTAACGGGATTGATGTGCTCCTGCGCGGAGGCACTGAATAGCCCTGAGCAAGCTCGTTACGTGATTCGTGTGCTCCTACGCGGATACACTGAATAGCCCTGTGCGGGCTCGTAACTTGATTGGTGTGCTCCTGCGCGGAGGCACTGAATAGCCCTGCGCTGGTTCGTTATGCGATTCGCGTGCTCCTGCGTGGAGACACTGAATAGCCCTGTGCTGGTTCGTTACGCGATTCGCGTGCTCCTGCGCGGAGACACTGAGTAGCCCTGCGCGGGTTCGTTATATAATTCGAGTTCTACGCGGATACTGAATAACCCTACGCGGGTTATTTATATAATCGCCGTGATCCAGCACTGATACTCTGAATAACCCTCCGCGGGTTATTATTATAAAAGTGATCCTGGGAGTTTTTGGCGGGATCTTGGTCTGTCATGTAGTAGTTTTATTTTTTATTCATAATCTTGTGTTACTTGACTCTATATTGTGTAAAATTGGCGGTGTTTTATGTGATATAGTTTGTTTATTATGCATAAGTGAAGTGAATGGAAAATAATGCCACGGACCATGAATTCTGAGATGCCACAAAAATTCCATGGAAGGTTCTAACAAGATGGCCACCATCTTGTTAGTTCATTGAAATTATATCAAGAAACTTGTAACATTGATACTCACTTGACAATGGCAGTAATAGTCTACTAGAAGACTGGTTGCCAAAATGGAATAGAAGACGAACTTGAAATACTATTAACTACTCGATAATGGCATTCATTGAAATTATATCAAGAAACTTGTAATATCGATACCCACTTGACATTGGCAGTAATGGTCTACTAGAAGACTGGTTGCCGAAAATGGAATAGAAGAAGAACTTGAACTATTAACTACTCGACAATGGCAGTAATAATCTAAAAGATTGGTTGCCAAAAATAAAGATAAAGTTAAAAAAGTGATCCTGCATCGATACTGAATAACCTGCCGGTAGATCAGTACATTATAAATGACGCGCTCCTGTCGTGCTCGCTCGAGGAAGAATGTGCCATTTGTAGACGCTAAATTTATCTCTTCCCGCGAGCCCGAGGGTTAGACCCACATTTCCAAAAATCCATACAAGCTGTATCATTAGAGATTCTTCGAGCTTGCATAGCACTCGTACGAGCTTCTTCGTCTGACAACAGTGTGAAAACATTCTCAATGTATTGAAGAGTGTTTAATAAATACAATTATATTTTTTAACATCATGTTGTCATATAATAATGTATGCATCTAGATAAATTTTTGTGTATGACTATTTCAAAATAAAGGTAGATATAACAATTTCCGTAGCCTGTCATTTTATATTGGTAACCCCAATCTGTCAACCATATTTCAACCAAATAAAATCATTGATCACTTCGTTTTCTCTTTCTAAATTTTCAACTGAACTCTCTGAAGTTTCAAGTTAATTAGTGTTTACAAGCAGCTGGTGGCAGTACGAGTCGAAAATTCTACATTTGTAATATTTGGACATAACCAGACTTTTATAAATATTGCGGTGTCTCTTTATAACAATAGACACTAGATTTTTCTTAGCTATATAACAGCATTTACCTATTGTTTGAAGCAGAGTTAAGGTAAGTAATGTCTTACAACGTCAGCAGCTGTCGATGTTTATTTACAAGATTTTTTAAAGTAAAACCTTTTTCGAGAGTAACAAGCGGGAGAAGCTTGTTTCAGCAAACGAGTAAGGAATGTTGATAGTTAACCTGTTCAAATACTTGTGCGATTAATGTGGTAGATGCATTGTTAATACAAATTACACGTCAACAGAAGCACAAGATGGCTCGGGGTCATCAGAAAATTCAATCACAGGCCAAGGCTGCTGAGAAAATGTCTAAGATGAAGAAACAACAGGGTCACAGTGCCACTGATCAGAAGAAGGCCGCACAAAAAGCACTGGTTCATGTGTGTGCAGTTTGCAAGGTACTTTTCAAATCACTAGTTCTATTATGTTCCTTGCCTTTTAAATAAAATCATTGTTTGGGTTTATAACAATGTTCCAGCACACGTGTGAGTAATCTTCCTGTAGATCCATATTATTATTATTTTCAACTTTCAGGATTCATACCCATTGTATATTAATATTTATCTGGGCCTAGACTGTCTTCAATTTATTTTTTAATTGTTTTAACATTTTTGTTAATTGGATTAGTAGTCAACTCATCTATATTCATTGCACATTTTTACATGTACAATAATGTTGGTATTTTATTGTACACTAGCGCCCCTGGCAGACTTGGGCCCGCCCTGATTATAAAAAAATCCTTGACAAATTATATACCAAAACCTTCCTCATAAATCACTTTATTTACTGGTGAAAACTGCAAGAAAATCTGTTCAGTAGTTTTTGAGTTTATTGTGAACAGACAAACAGACAGAGGTGGTAGGGGACTTTGTTTTATATTATGTAATGAAATTGTTTTTAGATTTATTGAATTTTCACCTTGTTGCTATTTGTTATGCCATGTATAATACTGTTATAACTAATATCTGTGAATGAAATGAGTATATGTTGTTTACAGGCCCAAATGCCAGATCCTAAAACATACAAACAGCACTTTGAAAACAAGCACCCTAAGAATGATCTACCAGAAGACTTAAAGGCTGTTTAACATTTCATGTTCTGTACATTTATTTAACTCATAAGAACTGTAAAAATATTTTCTCTTTTTTATGGTTTTTATTTTCATCACATTTCTACTAATTCTTAATCCCACAGTGTTATGACTTATCAGATTAAAAAAATTCAAATATATTTTATAGGTATACAAATTCAAAACAATTATTAGTTGTTTGATCACACTTACAGGAATCCAATCTACTAATTAATTCTAATTTTCAGTTATCACTTTGGTAATCTTAATAAAGAAATATAATGTTGATAATTCCTATATTGTAACTTGCAAGTAAGCTTGCCTAAGCAGAGTTATACTGATAGTTTAATCATCATGTTGTTTATGTTGAGAAGATTTTGGGATGTATTGATTGTTTAAAATATGCAATGAGAAAATTGTACATATGTTTAATTATAAAGTGATCAGTTATCAGGTAATTATTACTATAGACTTGTTGGAATTTGCTAAGCTAAAAATGTCATTTTTTTATAAGGAATATTGTAAATGAAACATTAACTATGATGATAAAATTGATTAGAGTGCATCAGAGTGTCACATCTTCTCATAGGTTTCGACGTATCCACAGGAGATGCATTCATGCGAGTACTCGTCTGTGGTCGTATCATATTTCTCTGCACCAAACTCGTGCGTGTGCTCCGTTCGGCTCCGTGCGAACAAGCTCGAGCGCACGTCCAGGCGCAGCGCGCGTAGCTTCCTACTGGCTCGCGCCGCCCTCCCCTCCGCCCGCGCCCCCTCCCGCCGCGCGCGCTCCGCCGCCATCGCCTCCGCCGAGCCCCACACCTGCAGCGCGCGCGCTCGCACCTGCCGCGCCAGGTACAGCCGCATGTCCCCGAAGCGCGCGCTGTGCGGGTTGCGGCGCCGCACGGACCGCAAGGGCGGCGGCCGCGCGTCCAGGTCGCAATCCTTCAACAGGAACTCCGTCTTCGCCTCCGTGCGCGTTATCAGAGCGTGCTCGCCGGTTTCATCGCGGCACTCGTCGCACACCTCGCAGTCAAAGTTGTCGAAAAGGAATGACTGCGGGAATCGACGTCCACACTCGATGCAGACTGGTTGCTCGGTGCGATGCACGAGTGGCGCGGGAGGCACGACTGCCACGCTCGGCTCTGATTCTTTTTCTTCGAATAGAAACCCACCACCGGAGTCGAGAGAAGCCACCATTGTTGTTCTGCTCCTGTGTAGAAACCCTCAGTTCACTTGTGCTTCAAAATGGACCTGAGTTGCCATGAGAGTTGTGACACTCACTGTACATTGTGTTTTGCAAGACGTGCATCCTGCAAAGCACGTGCACGTAGCCGATTTCTTTCAGAACGAGCATGCTGAGCTGCTGTCATATTTCCACCTTCTGTCTGATCCTGTGCAGGGTCTTGAATCTCACAGTCCTTACCGCTTTGAAATTGTGATGTTACTCTGTAGTCGCCATCCTTGTTTGAGCTCATGTTTGCGTAAATCTGTGAAAAATGTAACTGCATTGTAATAAATAATATAATGAAGTGAAAATTGTATATCTTACAATATACTAAAAATATTCTCATGGAGATCAAGTGATTTGACTGATGGAATATCAATTTGTTGCCCGCAAGTTCTAGCTCTAGTATATACCAATAAATATTTTGGAATATTTGTTCATTTACTGATTTAAATTGGTTTGGAATGAAGGAACCTGGGAAATGTTTTTGTAATACCACCATATATGGGAATATATAGAAGTATGAATTTCTCAGACTTTGGAATCAGCAAGATGTCATAGTCTAGTGTGGTTATTATGCCCATATCTTCCCTCATGAAGAGACCTATGGTCCTGCAGTTCTCTTGCAAGCTTAAGATGATTTGTACAAAACAAAAAACCTATGAAAATAAATTTCTGGGAAATTTATTCTCTAATTATTTTTTTTTCATATATCTGACTGCTACTTGTCATAAGGAATAAAAAAAAATAACCTTATTTGTAAACCAAAATAGATTCTTTTTTATACACATTACAAATAACATGCATGTCTCTTAATTTGCTTGAAATTAGTAGATGCATTTTCTTGAGTGCAATTTTGTTCATGATCATGAGGTGTGCCGAGCACCCTTGAGCTAGATGTCAAATAAAATCAGCTGAGTGCCTTAATAGGCCGGCATGACAACGGCGACCGGCGATGGATAGTATGTCTTTCGGTGGTCGCCATTGTTTTTGGATTGTACTGTGCTTACCATCAGGCACAGTACAGTCACTTTGCCGAGCTACAATAAAAAAAAAAAAAAAATAATAATAATAGTCTGGTGAAGCTGTTAAAACCTTGCTAGTTCTATAAGGTAGTCTGTCCGAAAAAAAAAATGTTCATGATCAGTTTTACATTGGAATACAATCGTATAATTTAAAAGCTATTATTTAAACACAAAAACCATTTTTGTTTTTCAAATAAAAAGAACGAAGTTAAGATAAAGACATAATTTTATAAAATAGCCTGAATCACTCAATATCAGCTGATTTCAGGAAACTTGATCTTAAAAAAATATGTATACAATGAATTGAGTATAGGGGTGAGAATTATACCCTTCATACTGCATTGGGTTGAAAAGAGCTGTCCATGATAATGAATATGTCCTATGTCTATAATATAAGGCGGTAACGAACTTAATAAGAAATTAAATCGTATCTGCTGTATGACCTGTACCACTTGATACATTTCTAACTCTTACCTGTCTCATAGACAAAGCCTTATGATTTTCCTTCGGATTCTGTGTTTGTTCGTATATAAACTTTCTCTGTCTACTTTTTTAGATCTAATTACCCTTGCATAGGTAATAACTATTATCTCTATGGCATTCTGTTTTATTGCACAAGCTTATTATAACTTATTCTGCCTAAAAATTTATTGTGTCAAACAACAGACAAATATGAACTGTTTTTCTGTGCATAGACTTTTCGGTTTTTTTTTTATTTTAAGGGAAAAGTAAAAGTAAAGTAATCTAGACCATGCAGCCCTGCAGTCAAACATTTTTGTATTCGAAGTCTGTAATATTCTTGAGTTTATAAAGGCTTTCCTATCTGTACTTTTCTCTAGTCCAGTGAAGCTGTAAAGATCTTGCCAGGTCAATAGTATAGTCAGTTCGAGAAAAAAAAGTACTTTTCTCTTATTTTTAACTACACTAGTATTGAAAACCATAAGGATTTAAGCTCCATACAAACAAAAGTAGACCTTATGATGCACAGGTCAACAAACAGTTTGGCAGCATAAGGTTTAAAAAAAATACTGGGTTTATTACAAGATTTGAATAATAAAAAATTATGTAAATTCCTATTTTTATGTAAAACGTATTATTAAATTATTCTTTCATTCTTAAGAAATATTTTTTTTTTGTACTAAACCATGAAATTTACAATTTAGCTATTGTATTTATACTTTTAGGTTACAAAAAATATTTTACATTAAATACTGAATTAAATAAACATTAAATTATTATAATATAAATATATCAAATTAAATATTGAATAATTTAGACAAATGAATTTGATAGCAGTAGTTTTTAGGCAATTAACTTTACTATTATCCTCTCTATTTATTTCATATAAAACTTATTGTAAGAAAATATACTAAGACCTAGCTAAAGGGTATACCTAAAATTAAAACAAAATCTATACCAATCAATTCAGTTGTCCTAAACATGCTAAAACAAAAACCTTTGCTTATATATTATGCAAGGATAGCAGCTTTTTATAAAATACATAGCAACCTTAATAGTCATATTACATTCCAAAAATGAATCGATATTCATATTAAAAAAAGGCATGAATATATGTCTTCAGAGTCTTCCTCCTATAGTAGTACTTTTTATACTAATCAGTCATACAATAAGATTGTTACAATATAAGCAGAAACCAAAGAAATTCATAAACTATAATTATACTTTTAAAATAAAGATAAATTTGAATAATTTATTCTTACTACTTTGTAAAATAATTTTCAAAGCTGATTTAGAAATAAAACAGGTACATTTTATTTCAAGGTATTATAGAATGAGTGTGCTGCGTGGGACCGTCAGCAACGCGCCCTGGCTGCGGCGGTAGGGGACGATCTCTCGCTGCCGGGCGTGGTTTCGGCCATGCTCGGCAGCGAGGACAGGTGGACTGCTATATCGCAGAAGGAGGCGGCGGAGAGGGCCCGAGAGGAAGATCCGCAAAGTAGTTCTCTCCGTCAAAGGAGAGCAGGAAGGAGGGTGAGGCGGAACGCTCGCCGCCTCCCATAACCGAGCCGTGCCTGACGAGGGGAGACGACTGGTTGTGTACCCAGTAGTCTCTGTATAGTAGAACGAAGCCTGGCGTGAGGTGGTCGAGAGGGTCGTGGGAGAGCTGTTCCCTGACCCTCCGGAGCGGCCTCCTCCTCCCATGCCCCCGCGCTTCGCGTCTGTCGCGGAGGTGTTCGACCGCCCTCCCCCGGTGTCTGAGGAGGAAATGGGTAGGGCGGTCGAGTGCCTCCGCGGCAAACGGACGGCGCCTGGGCCGGACGAGGTCCCGGGTCGGGTGTTGGCTCTCTGCATGAGGCACTTCGGGGGGTGCTCGAGAGAGTGATCGCCTCCCGGGTCGTCCGGCACCTGGAAGACGTGGAACCGAACTTGTCGGACGCGCAGTTAGGCTTCCGGTCGGGGCGTTCAACCCTGGACGCCCTAAGCCTCCTGAAGGTGCTCTCTGCGCAGGCGACCTCCCAGGGGTCAAAGACTGTTGGCGGTGTCACTGGACATCGCCAATGCCTTCAACAGCCTGTCACATGGAGTTATACGGGAGGCGCTCCGCTTCTTCAGAGTGCCCCCGTACCTGCGCCGGCTGTTGAAGGCTTACCTCGAGGGGAGGGAGGTCGTCTACGCAGACGGCAGAGGCCGGATGGTTCGACGTGGGACTCCTTGTGGAGTCGTGGAGTCCCACAAGGCTCCGTGTTAGGGCCACTATTGAGGAACCTGGGCTACGACTCCCATCAGGAACGCGCCTCATATGTTATGCGGACGACACCATAGTCGTAGCCCAGGGGAGGGAATGGGTAGAGCTGGTACGCC